>JANTPZ010105313.1:0-31839 GCA_025593235.1 Vachellia pachyceras
TTTGAATTTTATGGAGTAATACTCGAGTGTTCTGAGTCAATGCTCGAGTTTTGTAAACACTTTTAAAGTTACTCGAGTGTTGACTGAGAGTATTGAAACTATTTTGAAAGTTTGATGTGAATACTCGAGTGTTAGAAACATTGCACTCGAGTGTTGAGAATACTTTCAGTTGATACTCGAGTGTTCAGAAGAAAACTAGAAGTGAAATCATTTGAAATCTCTTAATACTCGAGTGTTGAAAACATGATACTCGAGTGTTGTCCATTACTCAAGTGTTTAGATGGAAGTGTTGAGTTTTTGTGAAGAAGAGGCTCGATACTCGAGTGTTCAGAAATCAGCACTCGAGTGATGTCAACACTTTCACCTAATACTCGAGTGTTGTGCTTGAAGTGTTGTCTCTTTATTTGAAAACTTTTTCTCAATACTCGAGTGTTGAAAAACAAGCACTCGAGTGTTGTCAACACTTCTTCCACAACACGAGTGTTTCACTTCAAGTTCAAGTGTTTAAGCTCAATACTCGAGTATTCAACCTTAATACTCGAGTGTTGTCAATACTTCCATTTGTAACTCGAGTGTTCTGTTTCAAGTGTCGAGTATTGGTTTGAAAAACAAGCCCGATACTCGAGTATTGCAACACAATACTCGAGTGTTGCCAATACTTCAACATCATCACTCGAGTTTCACATGGGAGTATTCTTTCAAAGCATATTTTAACACCAATACTTGAGTATTCAAAATAATCACTCAAGTGTTTGCAACACTTTATCATAGTACTCGAGTTTTCACTTAAAGTGTTGGATTTCAGAAACAATTTTAGATTTCAATACTCGAGTGTTGAAATCAAGAAATCGAGTATTGTCAACACTTTCAATAAAAACTCAAGTGTTGTTTGAAAGTATTGATTTTAAACTTATGAGAAACATTGATACTCAAGTGTTCAAACACACAACTCAAGTATTCCTCAATACTTCCACACAAACTTGACAGAACTCGAGTATTTCAATAAAATCACATACTCATCAACAATTTAAGCTTTATAACTCTTGAAATCATTTTGTTATCATCAAAATAAGGTATCAACAAAGCTTTAAAATAAGTCCTGATGAAGTGGCTAACTTTGAGTAGGTTTTAAACTGGCCAAATGGTCCTTGTTAACCATGAACTTTGATAAGAAAATATTACTCATGATAAGCTTTACAATGAGTCCTAGAATGCAATATTTGGATAAGTAGATCATTAGATATGGATTATCAAAATTTGGGGTTTGAAATCTAGAAAAGTTAGCAAATAAGCAGAACTTTGGAGCATTAATTTTGTAATCTGGGTTGATGATAATTGTGAACAGTAATTTTCTTTGGAAGAGGATGTAGAGAGATTTAAATAGGCACCTGAATCACTACATTTGGAGTTTTATGGAATAAGTTATGATTTTTCAAAGCTGGTTATAAATTTAGAAGTATTATTGGTGTTAATTAAATATTGTAAACTATTGTTAGGAAAGGAAGAAGAAGATGAGTTGGACACTGAATGATGGAGAAAGGTGATACATTGAGAGCATAAAGGTGAGTGAATAGCATCCCATTATAGTTTTTACAAATCACATTTTACTATCTTCATATTTTATTAATTGTTACCATATATTGAGTATGGTTTCATTGATAACGGTTTATCAAAATTATTTAATTTTCTCATTTTTTTATGAAGAGAAATGTTTGAGTAATTTATTTAGGATTATCCATTTGTGACCAATTGTGTTTGAATTGCATATTTAAACATGGAAGTCGAAAGAAAGACTTTTGAAATTTTAATTCAGCATATAGATGACGAAAAGAAATAACATTTTCATGCCTTACGCATGCCTGAAAATAGCTTTGATATATACTCTATGCATGCTTGAGAGTGGTTTTGATATATTATTTGTTCAATTTCATGCTAGAATCCTTGTTATAAAGTATTGCAAAATAGTTGTATCATTGAATTTGATTTAAAAGTTGATTCCATATATGCTTGAGAATGTTTTTAAAATGACTGAATATAGAACGCTGGTTACTAATAGCAGTACTGTTAGTCCTTGGTGCACCATGGTTAATATCAAGCTCGCATGATATTCATGAGCATTGACTCACGTCTATTATTTATAGGGTTAACCTTGCGCCTGTTATTCGTGGCCTCGAGCAGTGCTTACTGGTTACTTAGCCTCATGAACTGTGTGTTCATGCATGTTTTTGTAGCCTTGAGCTGTGCCTGACTATTTACCCTCGTGGACTATGTGTCCACGCTTGTTATTTCGTTCTTTTGAAGTTCTACGAAAATACAAGATTTGAAAATTGTTATTGTAAATCCATTATGTTAAACAAGTTATTCAACCACATTTGAACTTATCATATGCATGTTTTATTGCGCATTTTCAATCATGAATTGATTATATCCCTCAAAAATTGAGATTTACCATTGTTATCTATTGGAATTAAATCCTTTAGACTTTTATCTTCAGTTTCATTAAATATGTAAATAGGACATTATTCACCTGAAATTTATTTTGGCTTCAGATAGCCCAGCTGATCCTATGCCTTTGGTTGAGAAATGAAAAGCCTCCTTGTTGTTATGAAAGACATTGGCTTTTTTTTTTTTAAATGGGAGACCCAACCAACCTGGTATCTGACCCTTTGGGTTGACTAATCCGGGGGCGGGGGACAGTTTTGGGTTTTTTAGGCTCTAGCCCCCTCCCAAAGGTCCTGCGGGGGATCAAACTCTGTTCGCCCTATCAAGCTCAGCCCCAATCGCCACTGAGCTAGGATGACTTTGGTGACATTGGTTTATTTTGTAGCTATTGTTTCGCATATAAAAAAAGTTTATGTGTACACTATAGATAAAGGTTAGACACTCCACGTAGGCTATAGGTGAGGTTCATATGCTTTTACTATATGTTGATAACACAAATGATTCTATGGAATAATATTGAGAAAAGAAATGGTACACTGTATTATTTAGCAGTTTGGCAAATAGCATATGTTTACAAATAAAAGGCTTGTAGAGTGTGAGATCTCTTATAGTCCGTACCAATCACATCTAGATTTTAGGGCGTGATAGAGATGAATGTGTCCCAAAAGCCTCCCTTTTGCTTGATAGAAGATCACCACGATGAAGGTGACTGAAAGATATTCCCTCTAGGCCACAAAAGTTTGTTGCGATGAAACCACAGGATGGCTATGGTGAAAGTCCCCTTCAAGACAAAAACAACCCTTTCAAAAAGAAATATAAAGAAAACTTTAATCACAAGAGATTATCTCCTAATCATAAATTAACTCTTAAATAAAATATAGTTGTTACAAAAAGCACTAGTTTATTAGCTTTGAATAAGGTGGGGAGTTAAAGAGTCATTCCAATATCCGTCCCTGCATGATTTTCTTTTCTGTATTTGGTATGCTATTCATTTTCTTGGCATTTAATGATCAAATTTAACCCCTTATTGATCCACACTTACATTACTCAAATGGCAAGGAGCTCAACAAAGTGTATTCTATTTTAAGCATTATGTTACATTTCACTCAACATTCTCATTTTCAAAAGGTTGCAGTTCAATAGTGTTCCCTATAATTATTCAGGCAGGAAAAATGCAGGTTTTAGTTCATTGTGAGCACACTGATACACAATATATCATATGATACATCTAACATAAGTTACAATTATTTAGCATATGATACATCTAACAACAAAGTGGCTTTTATGGAGTTCGAGGCAAAAGTAAGAAAGAGAAAAGAGAAAGAAAGAAAAAAGATGAAAGAGAAAATTTATTATGACAGAGTGTGTGTGATTGACAAAATAATTGCATTTCAAAACCTAGGTTTCAAACATATGTTTTGTTAGAAAACATAGGTTTTGAAAAATTGTGAATACTTGGAAAAAAAACCTAGGTTTTAGAAGTGAAGCCAAATGAGCCCTAAGTCACCTCCTTCTCCTCCATTTCCAACACACTAAGGTCAGCCAAGTGAGATCGAGAGAGAGAGAGAGAGAGAGAGAGAGGAAGAGGCCATGGAGAAGAGAAGGGGAAAAGGGAAGGAAAATCACTCAAAAACCTAAGGTAAGTTGTGATTTCTAGTTGTAATCTTTCATATTCTTGATATATTTGATCTCCTCTTCAATCCTATGGTCTTATTTTCATGGTTTATTGTGTAAAATTGGTGCTGGAAAGTTAGGTTCTTGAGAACGAGAAATTAGAAAGAGAGAGATTTTGAAGAAATAATTGGTAGGAAAACACTCCATGCATAATTTGGAGTTGTTTGATTGTTGTTTTGTGTTATTTTGATGCTTATATGAATTTTGGGAAATCATTAACCCTAGGGGGCATGCTGTTCGATTTTTCATATGCATGGGAAGTAATGTTTTTTAGTTCAATAATGTATGGAAAGTGGTCTAGGAATAAGATTATGCAATTATATAAGAAAATGAGTTGAAAAATCACAAAACCCTTGCTCATGCATATTTTCAGCCAAATCTCTTTCATAGGGAAGGATTGTGATTGTAATGATTTTGATGCTTCCATTGGATTTAGAATGCAAATTTGTGTAAGGTATAATTGAGAAAATAATTTTGGATGCATTAGAATCAATTTTGACAAATTTTAGGTCCCTTAAGGTTCAAGAGGAGTTCTAGGAGATTTTTTTAAGTGTTTTAATGCTTTGATTATAGCCTATTTTTAATGTGAAATGCATTATGATATGTGTAGGAGTTTAAGTTACAAGAGGAAAGTTTCAAAGACCAAGACAAAACCTACAAAGTTAAGAGAAAAATTGAGAAAATAGGGTAGCAAAGTTACTAACTTTATATTAATATTGACATTGGTTATTATTTATTATTTGTGCTATGTTGCATGTTGTGTTATTTGAATATGTGATATTGTGCCTTTAACATACAATGGTTATGTGTAAAGTGTTTAAGAAATGTTAGCATCAATTGTCCATGCATATTTATCTATACAATGAATAATGATCATACATATTAATAAATGTGTTAATGCTTTTTGCTTTGGGGATTTCTTTGAAATCTCACTCTCCCATAAATAGGAATCTCTAGGTCAAAGTTCAAGTAATGACCAGGGCAAGATGATGGATGCTTAAATGAAGCTATATGATCCCAAGAATGTTACGGAAACTTGTTAATTTATGCTATGTGTTTATGTTGGATTTTAAAGAATGTATATATTAAACCTTTATAGCTTTTGATGTATGGATAGTGGCATGTAATTATGTTAGAAAGTTTAGTTATTTTTATTGAGTACTCGCATGGATACAAAGTGAAGAATTTAACATATTAAACCTTTATAGCTTTTGATGTATGGATAGTGGCATGTAATTATGTTAGAAAGTTTAGTTATTTTTATTGAGTACTCGCATGGATACAAAGTGAAGAATTTAACATATTAAACCTTTATAGCTTTTGATGTATGGATAGTGGCATGTAATTATGTTAGAAAGTTTAGTTATTTTTATTGAGTACTCGCATGGATACAAAGTGAAGAATTTAACATATTAAACCTTTATAGCTTTTGATGTATGGATAGTGGCATGTAATTATGTTAGAAAGTTTAGTTATTTTTATTGAGTACTCGCATGGATACAAAGTGAAGAATTTAACATATTAAACCTTTATAGCTTTTGATGTATGGATAGTGGCATGTAATTATGTTAGAAAGTTTAGTTATTTTTATTGAGTACTCGCATGGATACAAAGTGAAGAATTTAACATATTAAACCTTTATAGCTTTTGATGTATGGATAGTGGCATGTAATTATGTTAGAAAGTTTAGTTATTTTTATTGAGTACTCGCATGGATACAAAGTGAAGAATTTAACATATTAAACCTTTATAGCTTTTGATGTATGGATAGTGGCATGTAATTATGTTAGAAAGTTTAGTTATTTTTATTGAGTACTCGCATGGATACAAAGTGAAGAATTGAACAAATGAAAAGTGTTGTATAGGGTCCAATACCCTTGCCCAAAATCATAATTTGAGGCAACAGTGAAATATAGCAAATGAATCTCAATTTGGAGTTCACATGTTAAGTTTTAACATGAACCTAAGTTTGTTGGATTTGGAGTTTTGTACAAAATGTTATGGTCTTCTAAAATTAAGTGAAAATTTAAAAAATTGAAAATTTACATATGAGTAGTAGAACTTCAAGCAATAAACTGCACCAATTGAGAAGAAATTGGGCAAATCGATATTTTTCTCATGTAGAGAATTCAATAAGCTTCATTTAAAGACTTGAACCACTTAATTTTAATTTTTCTAGAATTAGTTATGAATTTTTAAAGTTGACCAAAATTTCAGAATTTACCAAGTGAATATTAACTCGGTCCAAAAACTTGTTTGGCCATTTCAATGCTTTTATATGTATTTAAGTGATTAATTATTAGTCTCCAATAAAGAGAAAGAAAAAATAAGTGAGATATCACAAAAATCAACGCAGAGAAGGTATTTTTTATTTAAATAATTTATCTAGATTTCCACATAACTAAACATCCATTTCAATTAGTCATGCATTGCAACAACAACATGAATTAACCAATAGATGCAACATTATTATCGACCAACATTACAAATTACAAATGAGTATTGTAAATTATAAAAAACTTCAAACTGATTATTAACATTGCAATAAACTATACAACATATTTTATGGCTGAAACTAACATCCAAGGTGTTTGAACTCTTAACTAAAGTTATAGAAGGACCACGAAAATTGCTTTAAAAAAATTCAACGACAATAACAAAACTCATATTATTGAGATTAAATATTCAATTACTAATCAAATTTAGAAGTAGCTCTTGATTGAATAATGTTATATATACAAGTATCAACACTTTGTATTCCTAGGCCGCTAACTACACTGAAAATTTAAAAACAAATGACAAACATAAGCAAAAGTATAAATGAAGTGATTGTGGATGAAAAAGCTTGCGTTCAAACTGCCTAGGTCATGTTTTGTACAAAGAATCTATTTTAATAAAAAGAAGTGGAATGAAAAATGTTTGATTGTTGACATTTCTGGTATGCATTAAAATGGAATAATGATTTAACAAATTTATGTTGGGTAGGATGAATGCAATTGTAAGATAAGTAGAAAAATATGGAAATGACCATATTACCCTTAATTCTTATTTATCAATCGAATTCACATTTGAATTTAAAAATTCAATCATTAATAAAATAAAATAAAATGAATAAAAATAAAGTATACTTTTAATATATATAAAAATCACTATAGAATTTCATAAAAATGGCTGTAGGATTAAATAATTAAAAATTAAATAATATAAAGTATAACTCTAACATTGCTCTCTATTAAGATCATAAGATACTGAATCAAATTTATTTTATTTTGATACTCAAAATCTTATATATTAGTTAATAAGTTAAACAAATTAATTTGGAGAAAAACGATAATTGTTAATACTTGAAAATAATTTATTTAGCCTTATTAATCTTTCAAAATTAGTCAACTGGGTCTTCATCAAAGACTAGGTAGTATAAATTAACACAATTAGTTTAGTAACAAATACAAATTGGAATTTTGGCTTGCCAAATTCCAATATGGAAATTCTTCAACAACGATAATGGTGGAGAGAGAGGGTGAGATCGAAGAGTGTAATATCCGCATTTCTGTAGCTTGAACTAAAGGCTAAACCGGTAAATTATGTGATAATCTAAGGCCCATAAATAAGGAAAAATATAGAGGAAAATGCCTAAAGGAAATAAAGATCATAATTGACTAAGTCCCTAGTCTTGGGAAGTCTAAGTGGAAATGACTAAAAGTAAAATGGTCATTTGGCCTACATGATAAGGATAAAATGGTCATTTCGACTAAAAGATCTAGGGCTCAAAGTGTTACCAAATAATAAGGACATTTTGGTAATTTGGTCAAAAGTCAACCCAAAAGTCAAAGTTGACCAAAAAGTCAAAAATGACCAAAAATGTCAAAAGTCAACCAAGGGTAAGGTTGGAATTAAGAGAGAGTAGGAAAAGGGATGGCATTTTGGAAATTATGGCAAAAGTAGAAAAGGTAGTGGTATTTTCGTAAATAAGTGGTAAATAAAGGATTTCGGAGTTAAGGATGACAGAGAAATAATTATTTGAGATAGCAGAAGTCCTCAAATGCCAGAGACTCAAACTAAGAAAAGTTTAGTTGGGTTATAAAATAATTAATAAAATTATTATATGGTACCCGGTGCGGGCAGTTTCGCTGTACGGAGAACAAAAGTGCCCGAAAAGCCCGAAAAAGTATTTTCTTAGAAAATTAATTACGGAAAATCCAGGAAGATTTTTGAGAAACGAACAAGAGCTTGAGAATCAGGGAAAATATAGAATTTTTCCATGTCCTTAAGTCAAATTGGCCGCTGGAAGCCCGTTTTATGGTGTTGCGCGCAAATCAAGGAATCCTGGCGATTTACGAAGGAAGCCAAAGGCATTTTGAGAAAGGGATGATGCCACCTAGGCAAGGAGTCATAGGGAATGGTGCCACATGAAAGAAAAGTATGAGAAAAAATTTATTGATTAAAGATTACTTTACGGAAATGCGTGCCACCAGATCAAATAACTGACCGGGCCAGGGCCCAGTCAGTCAACCAGACTTGGAGGACAAGCAAAATGTTGCCATGTGCAGCAAGAAATTCCAAGAGGACAAGTGGCACAATGTTACCTTCAGATTTTTCTCCTCCTTCTCTCTAGAAATCACTCCCTCCCCAAGCAAGAAGAAGAGCTCCAAGCTTCCATAACTTTACGTAAAGGTTTCTAACAAACAAATCTTCCTCTTTTCTTGAGTCTTGTAACTTCCACTACCTTTCTCTTAAGTTGTTCCTTGAATGAGCCTCTCTTTTGGAAGAGAAAGGATAGGATTGCAGGAGTTGAAAATAGAAATGAGAAGGTTTTAAAGTGGTAAAGGGTTACAAGTTACTCTTTGAGTAGTATGAACTTTGTTGTTGGTTGTTGTTGGTTGATTTGAGTTGTTTTAAAATTTTGGGAAGCTCATGTTTATGGGGAGGTGCTGCCCAAATATCTTTTGGTCTAAGGGAAGGTGTTTTTAAGTAGATCAAAGTTAAGAAAAAGGGTTTTTGGAAGCAAGGAAACACATGGTTTCATGAGCAAAGTTGAAAAACCCTTCCTTTTCTTATTTCTGCTATTTTCGTCCAAGCTAAAGAAAAAATAGAAAGGATGTTTTTTTTGAGCATTTTGATAGTTCCATTTGCTTCAAAATGATGTTTTGTATAGGGTAAAGCTAAGAGTTGGATTTTAGAAGCTCAAAGGGCCATAAAAATCAAGTCTTGAACTTGTAGGACACTTAGAAAACCAAAAAGGGGGTTTTATGTGTTTTGGAAGTTTTGTTACATTTTGATGATGGCATGTTTATGTGGATGTTATACCATGATTTTTAGGGGTTTAAGAGTTCCCAAGAGCATCTTGAAAAAGAACCAAGAACACTTTGGAAGTTAGATTAAAGGAAAGCTAAGATCTTGAGGTAGCAAAACTACTAATCTCCTCTTATGTTTAAGAAAATGATTTGTGAATGTTACATGAACTTTTATGATGAGCAAAGTGCATGATTTTTGTATGAAATGTGACTTTTGTGCTATGGCCATATGCATGCTAAAGTGAAGTTTGATGTGTCACATGTTTATGTATTCATACACATGCCATAAAGTCTTGTATGCACATTCACTTTGTTATGATTATGTGGTTTTGCTATCGGGATTCCCAAATCTCATCCCCCACCCACTAACCATGCAAGTGCAAGCTCAAGCAAGGGTAAGGAAAAGGTTAATGATGCTTGAAGATGATGTTTTGCTTGCATGTTTTGGTGTATATCGTTATGATGCATACTTTCTTGAAGTTGTTGTTATTGTGTAACCTAAACCTCTACTCAAGGTACCATGTGAATGTGTGATGATGCATGCCTAAAAATGGACTAAAACTAACAAGGAAGGATAAGGGAATGATCATGCATATTAGAGGCAAGTAAGGAATCAAAAAGAAGTTTTGGTGAATTTTTAAAAAAATTAGTTTTCAAAGCTAAAGGGGTTCCAAAGGCCTTGAAAAATGAATCTGTTTCAAGTGACAGTTAAAAATAGAAAATGAGTCCAAATGGGCTGAAATTTTTCATTCAGAAACTGCACATCCTAAGCTTTAAAATTATATAAAGTTTACGAAATTTTGTTGTGTATTTTGAGAGTTATGATTTTCGAAAGATTGAGGTAAAATCTGGAAGACTGGAGTGAACCCTTTCGGACAGCATGTGGTTTTTGAATAAACTGTATCAAATGGGCAAGAATTGGAACACATGAGTATTTTTCCCCTATAGTTCACTTAATAAGAAAAATTTAGAAATTGGAATCACTCGTTTTTGAGTTTTCTAGAATTAATTATGGTTTTTCAAATTTGGGTTAGAAAACTGAAAAATGGCACTGTGACCAATACCAGTGTCTTTTCCGTTTTTAAAAATTCTAGTTCACAATTTTGGATAATTTTTTTATATCTAAGGCCCAAGAGTGATTCATAAGTAATCTATAATAAATAAATAGGGGAAAATAGGAGGTGTCACAAAGAGAGAGTGGGTGAAGCTGTAACACACCTTAACTACCCCTTTAGCTTCATTTTATATCATTATGGAACCATTCTTGGGCCTTGAATAGCTTAAAAAGTCAAAAGAAATCAAATCTGAAAATTTGATTTTTAAAAGTTACTATTCATTGAATTTTGGTCTAACTTTGAAAATTCATAACTAATTGTAGAAAAATCGAAATTGAGTCTATTTGAAGCTTATAAGTTCCTCTAGGGGGAAAATACTCATTGGGTCACTAACTTGTCCAATTGATACAGTTTATTATACAAAGTTGCACTGTTCATTTGGTAATTTTCTATTTTCTCGGGTTTTTCTGTGATTTTTCGCTAACTTTGGAACATCATAACTTTTTGTACAAAACTCCAAATTCAGAGTTCTTTGGCTTGTTTTAAATATATTTGGAGTTCATTTGCCCTGTTTCACGTTATGCCAAAATATGGGGTTTGACCAACTTTTTACACTTATCATTTAACCAAAATTGTTACTTCATAATTTCATATTTGTGCACACCAACTTCTATGCCTCTTTTGATCATGTTTAACCATGCATTTGTGAATATTTAAAGCATACATTCACTACTACATGGCTACCACATATGTAGGAGTTTAATTTACATAAGTACACAACATAATAAATTTAAAGATAATTAAGTTACATAACCAAACATCCATCCAAAAAGCAACATAAAACTTGCTTCATGCATCATTTAGCTTGTCCTTACCTTTGAGGAGCTTTCACCTGAAATGGTTAGTGGAGAAGAATGAGATTTTTGAAAATTCTAATAGCAAAACTATCTAACATACTTCATGAAATGCATGACAACCTTCTGTATAAATGTGGATTAATAAAAGTGCAACATGAAACATATAGGTGCATATGGTCATAGCACAAACATGCACATATCCACACTTTCATCATCATAAATTTCAAATCAAGTCTTGCATGATTGAAAAGAATTTTCATAATAATTTAGATTAGAGTTAGATGATTTTGCTATCTTTAGCTCTTAATTTCTCTTTAGCTTGAATGCTCTCTTGATCACCTGAGGGACTATTTCCTTTCACCAAACTTTTGCCTACACAATTCACAAAATTATGGCCATCAAACACAAGCCATTTCCTAGGCAAAAATCAATGTAAATCTCTATTAAACTTCCTCTTGAACTTCCTTGCTTCCTAAAGGGTTTTAACTTGTCATATTGATTTTTAATGCTTCCTAATTCCTTGGCTCACTTTACCCCTACATAATTTCTCATTTTAAAGCCAATGGAAGCATTAAAATCATCAAAAACTCACTCCTTCCTGCACCTTCCAGATTTGCACGAAAATTGCCAAAACATGATTTTTCAAACTTTCAACTTATATACCATCATATTCTTGATCTCAAACTTATTTCCATGGATTGTAAAGCTTGAATTCAACTCTTCTACCTCAAATAAAAATTTGGGCAGCATCTTCCCTTAGGGTTCATCATCCAAAAATTTACAAAATCCATAAACAAAAGCCAAACAATCACAAGATATACATCAAAACACTCCTTACAACACAAGGAGTCTTTTACAACCATCAATGAGTTCTAAATCCCTCACTTTCTAACTTTTACTCTCAAGAACCCTAAGTATCAAACTTGATAAAGAGAGACTTAATCAAAATTCCAATCCTTGGAAGTTGTAGAGAAGATCATAAGGATGAAGATTGTGTATAGGTTTAGGTGTTTAAGCTTCTTACCTTTGATTTTCTTGGAAATTTTCTTCTCTTCTTGCTCTTGTTCATGGCATCTTCTCTTCTCATTTTTTCTGCCAACATGACGTGAATAATAGCTACGGAGAGAGCCAAAAAGCTGCCTTAATAAATATCCCTTAATTGCAATGAAAGGTGGAGATTAAATCTTAGTTTACAAGCTTAATCCAAAGGCTCAAAATCCACCAACACACATACACTTTTCCTCTTCTTATTGGTTGATGAAACGTTGTTATTATTGAGGCTGAAAATCTGGTTGGGCTTTGGTTATTCTAACCAAACCATGTCCCATTTAGTTACTTCAACTGATTACGATTTTTCACCGGTAAAAGTAGCTTAATTCCAGTAAATCTTTTTCTACTTTTCTAGAGATGTTTTATTTCTCTTTTAATCTCCATAATTCACTTACTAATATGGCGAAATATTTTCCCAAAAATACCTTGAAATTCGTCCAAAAATAACAGGTAATTTTATTCTGTCGAAAATCACTGAAAAACGTATTTCCAACGAGCAATTAACTTTTAGGGCATTAAAAATTTCTATAATTTTCATTGATACTCTAGCCCTTTTTCTTTCCCCAATTTTCCATTCAGATTGTCAAAAAATAATTTTTGAATAAAATTACATTTTCGGGCATTTGTTTCTCAAAATCGGGAAATTCGCCTCAATCGTATATTGGGCAATAATTTTATTAATGACTATAAAATTCACTATATTTTCCGGTGTCCTGAACTCAACTAATTGAGGTCTCCTGGCAACTCAAATAATTATTTTCGGCTAATTTACCTTCAAAATTCTCTAAACAGATATCTAGGCTGCATTTTGACAATTTGTTAAACCTCAGTTAATCAATAAGTTCTTCTTTATCTTTTGGGTATCTGTGAATTTTTTGATATTTTGGTCAATAGTTGACTTTTTGACTTTGACTTTTTCAAATGACCAAAATGCCCTTACACTTCTCTTAATGACAAAAATGCCCTTACATTGTCTAACTTTTCATAATTCCCATTTTGCCCTTAACTTTTTCACCCTTGATCTTTTCGTGTAATGACATTTGAGTCCTTCCCACAAGGTCACCCATCCTTACACTACTCCAGGGTGAGCACGCTTAACTATGGAGTTCTCATAAAATTTCTCTCGCTGAGCTAGGTTTGACTTTGGGTTATTCAGCCCATCGACATCATCTTTTTTCGTGCTTTCTATCTATGGGCTCTAAACTGACTTTTGATTATTGGTTTGACCCTTTTTATCCAATAACCATATTGCCCTTGGTTTTTATACTTAATGACATTTATGTCCCTAGCTTACATTCTTAGTAATTTCAAAGCCTTAGGACTAAATTGACCAGGGTCTCTTTGGTCTATTGACATCTTCTCTTTCTGTACTTTTATTTCTGGGCATTATCTTATCTCATAACTATCAGTTTGGCCTCTATTTTAGTTTACAGAAAATGGTGGATATTACAGAAGCTTAGTAGAAGACCATGCAAGGAAGGGAACCAAAAACAAAGATATGAGAGAGCAGAGAATAAGCATAGAGGCGATGGCATCTGAGATGAAAACGGGCTAACAGAGGTAGCTTCGGTGAAGGAAGGGGGAACACCAAACAAACTTTCCAATTCTCGCAAAAACATCAAATGCTTTAAGATCAAGCACCTCGTCAATGTTCCTAGGAAGTAGTTGTCTACCAAGCTTATAGCCTCAACACCATAACGTTTAACGTAGACCGTGATGTCACAATAGAAGTAAAGGAGAAGAAGATTGGGCCTATATGGGATTTTTTTGTGACAAAAATTTTAGGAAATTGGTAGGACTCACCCATGATCTAAATGTAGAGCACTTAACTCATAATTCATTGGTCCTATCCTTACAGGCACTAAAGCATGACAAACAAACCCTTTTCTATTTGACCTCAACAAGTAGCTCTACCTAATTCATTAGGCAATGGAGATATTTCCCTTGTCGCCTCAACTGGAGAAACAACTAAGTGGCAATTCTTGAGATCAAACACACTCAATTTGTAAAAGTGTCTAACCCCTTTGTTGGCTGAACTCAAGAATAAGGTGTTTATATCGGATTTTTTTCCCTGGAGAATTGGTTCCCAAAAAAAGTGTGGGAATCAGGTTTCCTTTGTATAAAGTAAAATCCCATGCCGTCCGAAAATGGGTGAAAAAATTGTGCTCTTCACGGATGAAAATTTCATATTTCCCTTTTTCTTCCCAATTTTTCTTTCACCACCAGAAAAATGTCATTTAGCGACGGAAAAATCTATCACTAAATGGTTATTTTCTATCAGAAAATTCCCATTTACCGATGGAAAATATTAATAACCCTCGTTTTAACGACGGAAAATAGCCATTTAGCGACAAATTTTCTGTTGCTAAATGACATTTTTCTGGTAGTGTTTGTAACAAACATGCGCTTATTATTTTATGGTAAAGCCAACCAGGTAGTCTCACTATCCCTAACTTTACCCTTCCCACCCATAAATAAAATGCCTTCCACGCTCTATCATGATCATCAAATACAAATGAGGAATCAGAATAATTTAATTATATTAAAAATCAAAGTTTTACATAGGTAAACTTAAGTATATTAAAAATAAATAAACTTAACATATTAAATTATCAAGCTAATTTAATTTATAACTTACCTGATATAAAAAAACAAATTTACTTATAAGTCTCATGCACGCTAAGTTGAGATAAAATTTAAGGATGATTTTAAAAAGGAATCCTTATAAATTTTGAGTATACCATTTGAATGGTAATTTTTTGAAAGAATACTTATAAACACTACAAAAAATACACCTTTAGTGACAACATTTAGTGACAACAAAAAATGTTGTCGTCATCACTGAAAATCTGACTTAGAGTTGCCGCCCTAATTTTTGAAATGGATATTTTCAATAGTAACTTTTTTAGTTGATTTTGTAAGTGAGACTTTCAATAGTGACTTTTTTAGTTGCAGCTGAAAGGCTTCCTTTAGAAAGAAATTTTAGTAGAATACTTATAAACTTTATATCACTTTTAATTTAAAACTTTATTTGCAATCATAAGAAAACATTTATTTATAGATCTTGAAAATAATAGTTGATTTGTAATTTTTAGAAGGAGGACTTGTAAATTATGAATGAATACTTAAAAATTATTACAATGTTTATTTACAACTCAGCTAGCGTAAAAAATAAATTTGATTTTTTTTTTGTATTAGCGGTAGAAGCTACTTTTCAAATGTGATTTACGGTTTATAAGCAAGTATGTGAAAATAATTTTATCTCGATTTGCATGAACATATGTGTCTCTATAACGTTGTGACAAATAGGCACAGTAACATAGAAAATCAAAAATACATTGATAAGTTAAACATTGCTAGAAGATTTGCAAGTCATAAAAGTTGACTTGTAATTTTTGTGTGGAGATTTTTTTAAAAAAAGTAATTATATTTAAGTTACTCAATGTTAAAGTGACAAAATTTTAATAAGATGTTATTTAAATAAAAGGTAATATTTTGTATTTACTTTCTCATGTTCTTGCTAGCAATGATGATATGATAATCACTTGGTGGCCGATTAAAGGGTTTGGTTAAAATGAGTCTTTAATTAGCTCTTCAAGTGAACATGAAATAATATTAATCCCTTAACCTTTATTTGTAATTTTGGGAACCTCATATCACTATCACTTTTTTTTACAAAGAATTTATTTGTGATTTTTCTCAATCTACTATTGATCTAAATGAATTTAACCGATATTATTACATTTTTTATGTTTAAAAGTTAATGTTGATCCTCCTTAATTCTAGAGGGAGAATTGCACCAGAAAAAAAAAAGCATGTCAACTAAGGTAAAACTAAGTAGGAAAAGTCAATTTATAGGTCCTTACTTTTTTTATCTTTAATTTGGGGTCTATATTTTTTGTTTAATAAATATATTAACTTTTTGGCATATTTGTATTAGTGTTTAAAAATTATATTCATACAAGTCAAAACAAAACTTCTCACGTATATGATAAATTACGTTAGAAAAATAGCTTATACCGTTACTCTAAAAAATACTTGGTATGTTAGCACCATTAAACTCATTTACACAAGTTAAAAATTCTAAAATAACAAAGTTACAAGAATTAATATTATCAAAAGAGCAGAATTAAAATATTTCTAGGTAAAAAATGACAAAAAAACATAAGTACTAAATTAAAAATTCAGAAAGTATATAAGTACCCATAAAATAGTTTTTTCAACTAATATTAACATGGCTTTGTAATAGTGAGATGTGAAATCCACGTAAGTCTGCGTTGCGAATTCTTTGTTGACATAAATTAATGGTGTTTTTATTAAACACACGTATTATTCATATTAATTCAAAGCATTGAGCATTCAATTTGATCATTTCTCCTATTGGATCTTCATTAGACCCAACACCAAAAGTATTAATCTCTGCAATTAAATAAGTTCGCAAGATCAGAAAACTTGGAGAAAGGGAAAGGGGGGAAGCCAAAAGAGATAGGACGACAGGCCATAAAGTTCGGATACCGGGGTAATGCGTTTTCAACTTGTGATTGGCTAGATCATGACGTTATTGTACGAATGAAGCGAATATTTTGCTCCCATTGTACCTCTCTTCCATACTTTAACTTCAATGGGACCTAACAGTCAGAACCCAATACCTCTTCTAAATTTTTTCCTCCTGCTATCTCACTTTGCTCTTCCGGTTAAGTCTTTTAACCTTGTAAAAAAAAATTAGCAAGCGAGGTAGGTCTTTTTCTCGGTCATTTTCATGCTTCGTTTCCTATCCATTTATGAATTATTAGTATGTCTAGATATTTTTTTTCTTTTCAGTGTGTGTGGCCAGAGTTTTTTCCAGATCAGGCAAAGCAAGAGGTTTCAGTTTCCTCTTACCGTCAAATCCCTTTTCTTTTCTTAATATGGTTGAGCATCATCAAACAGAGATGAGTTGATAGATTTGTAAAAGGAAAGGTATGTATGCCCCCTCCCCCTCTCTCTTTCGCTGCTACTTCTCTGTTGGTTCTTTCATTTTCGCCTCTCTTCAGATTCTTTTCTTTCTTCGCTTTCAATCTTCCCTTTCTTTATTTTCCTTTCCTTTAGTATGTATACTTAGATTTATTTTATTCTCTCTTTCTCTCTCAAGTATGAAAACCCTTAAGGTTTCTGCGTTTTCCCCTTAGATGATCTCTCTTCATTTAAATAGCCCCTTCTTCTGGCTTCTAGCTCAGTTTTTGAGAAATAATACCCAATTTCCCAGCTTCTCAACTAATTAATTAAGGTGTCTAGATTTTCTGGTACTCTGAGAATCTGATCTATTTGTATTCATTTGAACTTATCATAGCTTTTGGGTAAGTGATGGTACTAATTAATCTAACCTGTTTGTGTTTTTTTCATCAATCTATCTTTATCTATATACATATATAGCATTCTGGCAGTTGAAGGTGTAGCTTGAGGAGCTTTGTTTTTATTTGAAGAATATTATTAAATATGGTAAGAGGGAAGACACAGATGAAGCGTATAGAGAACGCAACGAGCAGGCAAGTGACCTTCTCAAAGAGACGAAATGGGCTCTTAAAGAAAGCTTTTGAGCTCTCAGTTCTTTGTGATGCTGAGGTTGCTCTTATCATCTTCTCTCCCAGAGGCAAGCTCTATGAATATGCAAGCTCCAGGTATGTTTGCGTGTGTATTCATCTTCTTCTTTCTCACTCTATTACTTTACTTTTCTTCAACCCCATATTGTTTAGTTTTTTTGGATATAGGGTACATTTTTGGATATCATCTATTAACTAAAATCTGTTGGTTTATGATATGGAATTACGCTCTTTTGTTCATATAGTTCTTTTTCTAATATCATCACATGAAAGATAATTAACTTTTATTGACAAGAGCGAGAATCCAGGTTATTGATATTAACACCTATACGGTAAATTTTGTCCAAGAAGTGTACCATATATATATATATTGATTGTAAGATCACTAGTGTTTTTAATTCAACAGTAGTACATACATGCTTGTCTGATTCCAATGCTGGTTATGTACTTTGATATTGCAACTGCTTACATATTAGTTCTACATATAATAGTAGTCAATGGAAATTATTTGGAAACACGGCACATTGTTTTGAAGCAAAACTTTATATCTTCAAACTTCTAAATTCATCTTTTTTATTTCAGACTTGAAAATTTATTAATTGCCAGCCAATCCTCAGCCCCCCTCCCCCAAAAAAAAGTCTCAAGTACAAATTAGAACAATCCAAATATAAATACCAATTGGAATGTGAAAAGCTATGTGACATCTTTTCACACATGCAATTTCTGAATGAAAAATTGTAGTTCTCACAAAGTCACAACTATCCAAGACCTTCATGATCACTCTTTAGAGTTTTTTATTTTTTAATGTGGTTTTGGTTGTGATGATAGTCAAAACACTGTACGGTAACTACTCAATATACATTGAGGCAATATCTACTATAAGTGCAAATGATCAATCATAGTATACTGAAATCTCATGAGAAAGTTTTCGGTGGAATGTAAACTATTCTCACTGGACCATGCGATTCTTATGATTCCCATATATCAACTAAGTTAAAATAACTGTAAACTGCTAATTTTGGTGTTTAATATAATAATTAATTGACTAATTTAAAGATATTAAAGAAGTTAAATAAACTACTTAATTATAACATGTGTTACGTGATCTTTCTAAAATACTTATATGTATCATTATATTATATACTGTTTATAAGTCTTGCAACTAAGTTTGAAGAAAAATGGTAAACATGAGAGATAAAATGAAATAAATGTCTAATGTTAAAGACTAAAATTCATTTCTAAACTATATCTTATATTAGAAGTAGTGTATAACAAATGTGTCTTGATTTTTTTAAAATGTACTCTCATATGCATTAGAATTATCCTTGAATTTGCAAGTTCCAGGGGTGTGTGTGTGTGTGTGTTCATCATCTTCTTCACTACTGTTACTTTACTTTTCTTCAACCCCATATAGTTTTTAGTTAATTTGTTCGGGTATAGAGTTAATTAAGAAGACATTTAAGAGCCATAATGTCTTACAGTTCATCAGTACACAAAGATACGGTAATTTTAGTTTATAAATTTGAATGATCATATATGGCTTATCATCATCATCAGTACACTAAAATCTGTTTATTTATGATATGAAATTACGTACTCTCTTTTGTTCTTAAGAGTTCTTTTTTATTATTATCATATGATAGTTAATTAACTTTTATTGACAAGAGGGAGAATCTAGGATATTATCACCCTATACGGTAAATTTTGTTCAAAAGTGTACCATATATATATATATATATATATATATTGTAAGATCACCAGTGTTTTTAATTCAACAAGAGTGCACATGTTTTTCTCATTCCGATGCTGGTTATGTGCTTTAATATTTCAATTGTGTATCAATTCTATGTATAATTGTGATTCATCTCCTTTTTTTGATATTGGACTTGAACAATATTAATTCCCGGCTAGCCAATCCTCCATTTTTCACCAAGTCTCAAGTACAAATAATACAAAACAATCCAAAAACACAAATACAAAGTTGAATGTCAAAAAAAGCTGCAAAAACTTTTCTCACGTGTAATTTTAAATGAAAAGTTGTAAGACTCTTGTTACAAAGTCACAAACTACATCCAAGTCCTTGACGATCACCCATGAATGACCTTTTTAGAGTCGCCATTGAAAGTAGCTGCTTGAAATCTTTTTTATTTTTGGTAGTGTTAGTTGTAATCATACTCAAACATAGCTTAAGACAAGGGTGAGAAACTGCCTCTTTGAATGCATTTTCTTTTATAAGTGCAAAGCTAATCTAATCAAATCTTAGTAGCAAAATATACATGTATTTTAAGGTTGATCTCATGAGGAATATTTATGTTTAATGTAAACCAGGCTCACTGGGTCATGCAATTATATTATGATTTCCAAATAGCAACTACTTAAAACTAGGCGTTAAGGTACAAAAACACACATGAACTTCTACCCAATGTGGAAAAACACACGTAAACCTTTAGGTGGTTTTAATGGTTGTGTCATTTTCACTCCGATTTTGAAGTTAATGAATATTTTTCCACCAAGAAAAGGATATGGGTATTTTCGCACATTGGATACAAGTTCATGGGTGATTTCTCACTTTAATTCAAAACTAATTAATTAATTGCAATCAACCGCAACTAATGATTGAAAAATCAAAAATTGGGATCAGAGTTCGCCGTATGGGGTAGCTAATTTAGTTCCTTTTCTTGACTGACTTTCTTATTCTATATGGGGGGTTATTATTATCCTAGTCACATATAGACATTTTTTTTTTGCACTTGAATTATCCTCTATTTGACTTAACATCTTGTCAACGTGTTAGTTTATTTGACATTATTATTCAACTATAAACTTGTTACTGTCATTAACAAATATCTCTAGTCTATGCTAACCGTGCTCCTCTTTTAGCTTCAGATTATATTTTCAACTCAGTTCTCTTCATCGTGACTGCTGATCTGTCAGTAATTGGGCAATTTGATTTTTGCTGTATAATGTGCAATTATAATGAAGTCTCCCACAGAACGAATCAAACTCTACAATTTAATCAGGAAATTTATTAATACTAAATAGGAGCTAATGGGAGGTTAAGTGAAACAGAACAAATAAAAAAGTTCATAGCAAAAAACAAAGCTTAAAAAGTATGGAATTCATTTGACTAGAGAAGAGAAATCGATCACATGCCATTTCCTAACCGTAACAATCCTGCTCATCCACATTATTCATTGAGTTTAATTCAGTTTTATTTTTCTTGCTTTATATCAGATTTTATCCCCCAAATTACCATTCAATGATCAGACTAGAAATTAAACTTCAAGCTAACCAAAGGTCTCACTTATCCCATGATACCTAACAACCACTCCCAGTTTGGCAACTCGTTTAAATTTGTGACTCTGGATTTTTTTCTTTGATTTAAGGTGTCTTTCTCGAATTGAATTATGCTTTGATGATGAAGATGAAAGAAATGCTTAACTGTTTGGTTCATGCATTAATTAGATGTCAAATTTTGGGACTAAGAGATTAAGGGGTCTTATATTAGGAGACTCTTACCTCTTCTGATGAAATCCTACTTCATGTTCTTAATTAGG
This sequence comes from Vachellia pachyceras, assembly GCA_025593235.1. Lineage (NCBI taxonomy): Eukaryota > Viridiplantae > Streptophyta > Magnoliopsida > Fabales > Fabaceae > Vachellia > Vachellia pachyceras. The sequence continues at coordinate 21,509 of JANTPZ010105313.1, forward strand.
ATTATGATAAATATTATTCATACAGTTCTTATTTTAGTCCCATGTCTCTTTTGCTCAAAAAAATACAAGGTCTCAAATAGCTTCTTTTGAACTTTGTTTTAGCTCATGTGTCAGATATCGCAAATTATTTGAACTGTATGTAGTAACCTATGTAAGTATATGGGTTGCAACAAGTAATATAAATTATACCAAGTGAGTATTGATTGTTTCTACACCAATTTGGTTCCAAAATTTGGAGAAGTATGAAATTTCACACTTTTGCCTAAATTTCACCAACATAATCAATCAGAGTGGAATGAACCTACAGTAGAATTAGATAGATATGTGTTTATTTTAAAACCGAAGCCTTGCAGTCTAGTGAGATGGTTATTCCCTCTATAAGTGGAGAGGTCACAGATTGAATCCCCCTTATAACCTCAATCTATTAGTGCATGTCTTTTTAATTAAAAAGTTGTTATTTTATAACCTTGGACATAATCTAAGGGTCTATTTTGTACGAGGGATTTAAAATTTTGAAGAGGTGGAGTAATAGAATTTTAACAAAGAGAAGATGTAAGATAAAAGGTTAAGAAAAATTAATTAAAAACTTTGAACCCCACTTTTATAATTTTTAAAAATTCGACTTATGAAAATTTTTTCTCCCTTCCTTTCTCCAAATCCTTCATGCCAAACATCCCCTAAAACTATTGTTGTTAAACTTGTTTCATAGTATATGAAAATACACACTCTAAATTACTTTTATTTGATTGTACTAACAGTCGAGGACTCAATCCTACTTCTAAGCATCTCTCAGAATCAAAGAGGTTAATAAAGTAATTTGTCTACAAGCAAAACAATCCATTTAAGATCAGAAGCTTCAAGTACCAACACAGCTTCCCTATCGCTAATCCCTAATTAATTAATAGCCATTAACTAAAACTTGTCAAGCACACTATGAAACGCGTGCCAGTGAAATAAAATTAGAGAGTATAAAACATACACTTATCCACAAATAAAGCTACAGCAATAATCATATGAAAACATGTTTCAGCCACTCATGATTTGATTCACTAGAAAATTATTCATTAATTTGCATTAAAAACCTTTCAAAAGCTCCAAAACCTTTCTTCATAGAATGGGTTTTGTTTGTTTTGGTTAACTTTGGTGCCACTTTGTGGAATTTTTTCCCTCCTAACTATAATTCTAGCTCGATTTCATATCCATAAAGCTCCTCAACTTAAAATATCATCATTAAGCTTCAAATGATATGAGTGAGGCCAAACTAAGCATCTTCTCACGAAAGTTACATTATTTACTTTCAAAGCACATTTTAATGCATTTGATGAATGAATAATGCAAAAAGTATCACAAAAGATCTTAAAATTTATGGAAAAAGAACAAACAGTACGAATTTTTATAGGTCAGCAAACTGCTGATTGATATGGAATTAAATAAGCATTATTCACATAAATACTATGTTTTGTTTATCTTCAAGTACAACATCACAAGAGACAGATTGAGGGCTTGTTTGGGAGCCCGTTTCAAAACCAATGTTTTACTCAAATACTCATTTTTTCAAAACCTAGGTTTTGCAAAACCTAGGTTTTGAAAAAGTTATTTTCTTGTCAAATCACACTCTCTTTCATAATAAATTTGCTCTTTCTTCTTTTTTTTCTTTCTCTTTCCTACTTTTTGCCTCGAAATCCTAAAAATTATTCTCACCATAGCTTCCCAAACGTAATCATATTTTCAAAACCTAGGTTTTACCTCCAAATCCGTAAAAATTATTCTCCCAAAATCTATTATCTAAAACTTAGGTTTTGCCTTAAACTCTGTAAAAACCATTCTCCACCCAACATCCAAACAAGCTCTGGGAGATATGAGATTGAAAAGGTAAGCACAAGAGCGACTGAGAGATTTTGAGGGTAAACTTAAAAATTGGCTTGCCGGTATGTTATCTCATATTCTTTGAAATTGATTTCTTTTTTTGATGCCATTTTGTGTCTTGTCTTCTACGTTGTCTTTTAAGTCAACAAACATATTCTTCCCTACAATGACAAGGTTTCACAAGTAATTGATCAATTGCCATTAATATTTTTAAATTTGAAACAATATTCCAATAAGTAAATAATTTGAGACATTGGTTTACAATTTATTAGTTTGGCTGTTCTGATTCCGTTTATAAGACCCTTTTAATTAAGTTATACAAATTAAGAATAGTGTTTAAAAATTGTTGTTGCATTGTTCTTATTTCTTTTTTCAAATATTTCCAAAAATTCCAAAATTATCCTTTCTTTGATTTTTTTTTTTGCTCATGAAAAATGAGGAAAAAGCCCAAAGTAAAATATAATTTTTCAGAATTAGAAAGTGGTTTATAATCATGAATGGCATACTCCAAAAGAATTAATAAATGCTTCTTGGATCATTAATATCCTCTTGTGGTTTCATCCCTATAATTAGAACATAAGTGGAGATCAATCTCTTAATAAAGTCTATCTGCATTCATTCATGAACACAAGCATAAAAATTAAGATAAACTAACAATAGATTTAAAAGGTCATTTGGATAATTCCAATTATCTAAAAGATCTTTCAAATCTTCCAATAATCCACAATTGTAAAGAAACCATTTTAAATAATAAAATTACAAAGAAAATAAAAATAAAATTACTTTACGAGATGCCATCTTGAATATGATCTTTTATTTGCCTTCCTTCACGTGCACCATTTGGAAATTGAATGCTTCCCGGACCATCACTTGGAATATAATTGCCAACTACTCTTCTTTTAACCTCTTTTTCTGGTTGAGTTTCTCCAACTTATCCAGTGTCATGTAAAGTGATAGAATTACCCTCTGAATTCATATCACTTGAGCTAGAATATGATCTTTTTGGGCTTCAATACTTCTTGTCCCAAAGTTCTTGTTCTCTATTTTCTTAGTCAAGATTTTGGTGGCGCTCTTGATTATTCTGGTATTCTTCCATTGAAGTAAATCATTCCTTCAATCCATTACTTCTTTGCCTTACTTTGTAAAGGGTTTCTTCATAATATAGTCCTTTGTTTATAGAATAATATTGTTGATTGGAAGAACTCCAACAACAACACATTCTTCTTATTATTTTTGGGCATATATAATCTTATTGTAACAAACTAGATGCATTTCTGCATATATCATATGGAATCACAGCACTGTAAAAATCCCTTTTCAATACACACACATATAACAAACTGATATAGAATTCCTTTTTTAACCGCCGTAAACAATTATTGGCTCTGTTTGGTTAGCCCAACAACCATTCATGTGCTTACCGAGACAAAATTCCTCTCACATATTTACCTCGGAATCTGTGTCCGTTCTCCCAACAGGCTATCTAAACACACCTATTTATGTCCTAATAAGCAATACTGATCGTGGTTTATGAGTATTGTGGCCTACTTAAATTTTATATAATTTTTTGGTTAATATTGATTATTATATTGCTTTAATTTTTCACAGCATGCGGGCAACAATTGAACGTTACCACAATCATAACAGAGATGCTCAAACAGCCGCCACATTTGTAGAACAAAATATGCAGGTTATTATTTCATTCTATTCGTTATCAATTTATTCTTATATTTCCCTTTTTGTTATTGTGTTTTTTCTCTTCATTATATGCACAATCTTAAATCGATTTTTTTATCTATTATAAGATAAAATTGAAAGTGGCTTCTTTTGACCTTTTTAACGAGTTAAAACTAATCTGTAAACCAATTTCTTTGAATGATTTCCAAATTGTTGACTTTGTCAAAAGTTAAAAAAAATATAGGAATGTCTTATGCAAGATATTGTATGAGACAAAGCTCTTACACTAATAAAGGTATATCGGTCACAAATATACTTTATTTTACCTTTAACCAAATAAAAAAAGTAGCTTTCAAATGATAACATTAAGCTTAGGCACGACTATAATTTGAAGGATAGGCTGTTCATGTGCCTAATATTTCCCCTAAATCTGACCTCAAACGACGCTGATGTTATTGTGTCGTTTCAACGTTGTGACTTGGCCAAGCTAATGGCTAGAGTAGGAAAATGAATGAAAAGGAATTTAAATATCTTGGGATAAATTACGTAATGTATGTTCAATAGCATCCTTTAAAATACTTCTGGGTATACCAATTGTATTACCATTAACCACACAAAAAATGTTCAAAATTATAGGAATGTCTTATGGAAGATGTTGTATGAGACAAGGCTCTTACACTAATAAAGTTGTATCAGTCACAAATATACTTTATTTTACCATTAACCAAATAAAAAAAGTAGCTTTCAAATGATAACATTAAGCTTAGGCACGACTATAATTTGAAGGATAGGCTGTTCATGTGCCTAATATTTCCCCTAAATCTGACCTCAAACGACGCTGATGTTATTGTGTCGTTTCAACGTTGTGACTTGGCCAAGCTAATGGCTAGAGTAGGAAAATGAATGAAAAGGAATTTAAATATCTTGGGATAAATTACGTAATGTATGTTCAATAGCATCCTTTAAAATACTTCTGGGTATACCAATTGTATTACCATTAACCACACAAAAAATGTTCAAAATTATAGGAATGTCTTATGGAAGATGTTGTATGAGACAAGGCTCTTACACTAATAAAGTTGTATCAGTCACAAATATACTTTATTTTACCATTAACCAAATAAAAAAAGTAGCTTTCAAATGATAACATTAAGCTTAGGCACGACTATAATTTGAAGGATAGGCTGTTCATGTGCCTAATATTTCCCCTAAATCTGACCTCAAACGACGCTGATGTTATTGTGTCGTTTCAACGTAGTGACTTGGCCAAGCTAATGGCTAGAGTAGGAAAATGAATGACAAGGAATTTAAATATCTTGGGATAAATTACGTAATGCATGTTCAATAGCATCCTTTAAAATACTTCTGGGTATACCAATTGTATTACCATTAAACACATAAAAAATGTTCAAAATTATAGGAATGTCTTATGGAAGATGTTGTATGAGACAAGGCTCTTACACTAATAAAGTTGTATCAGTCACAAATATACTTTAGTTTACCATTAACCAAATAAATAAAGTAGCTTTCAAATGGTGACATTAAGCTTAAGCATGACTGTAATTTGAAGGATAGTGATTTGACAGTGTCTTTACTTTTTGGGATCAAATGCAAAATATTTTTAAACCAAGCATTGCAGTAGAGTGCAATACTCGGGTCATTCTCAAAAGCATCCTTTAAATTACTTATGGGTATGCCAATTGAATTAACTCTTAATTCATTATCTAATTAACTAATGAGATGAATTAGATGCAAACCGTATTTGACCATGTGAGACTTATGGATATAACCCCATCCTTCAAGTGAATTGACCTAAACCCTAAAGGTATTGAGTTTATGGGTTGACATCACACTCCAACCTAAACCCTTAAGCTATTGAATTCATGGGCCTTCTCACATTAACTCACACTTGACTACTAATGATTTATTCCAACTCATAAAAGTCATACTACATCCTATCTTTAATATAAACCAATTAACTAAGTTGGAAAAATTAAAGGAGCTAAATACATTACTTTAAATATATATCATAATTTAGTAATTTATTTAGCTTCCTAAACTATCCAAATTAGTCAGTTAGGTATTATATTAGAACTGGAGGTAGTACCACACAAGAGTCCAACTCTTTGGAGAATAGGTGAAAATTCAAACAATATCTATTGAACTTTGGAAGGAAGTATGCAAATGAGTTTAACACCATATTGGCTCAAAAACTTAAGGCATTAAGTCTACAAGTTTTTGACATATCTAGTTAACGTGGGACTTCTTCCCACATGAACTCACATTTGACTTCCAACACACATACATCATTAAAATAAAATAAATAAAAGAGAGTATATCCATTCACAAATCCATGATCACAACCATCACAGAGTAAACTAGCCGAACACAATTAGTATATTCCAGCACAATTACACAATACAATCCAAAGGAATATCCGTAATTGATGGATACAAAGAGATAAAGAGAAAAAACTATAAGTTGTGGAGATGGAATTCAATTCCCCGCCCCCAAAAAAAAAACTCTAGAACTTTTTATGTCGATTACCAAGTGTAAACTTGTTTGTTTTACTGACTTAAATTTAAGAAAAATACTACGCTCTTGTATGTTACGTTCTGTAAGCCAAAGTGAAAAAGTCCTTCCTGACCAACGTAGAGTCCTTCGTGGAGTAGTTATCTTTTCGCCAAACTATAGCATATGTATGTGATTGACTTGTTTCTTCACCATTACATGGAGAAACTTTCCTTTCTTATTTTGTTCTTCAAAACATGGTAGCCTGCCTGTAGCTGGTTTCTTATCAACCCATTTGAATTTATAGGAGTCATTTACGTTTTTGATTGAAATGCTAGTATTCCCTATTATTTACCTAACTCTCATTGCACAAGCTAATCACATTTTTTGAATTAATCAGACATTCTTCTTATCATAAAACTTCATTTTATCTGGCCATTCATCAATTAATTGGGAAAATATATTTTTGCATAGCTTCAAGGGAAAATAGAAAAGAAAAAACTCTAGAGAAGTATTCTTGCAGAGTTTCAGTCTGAGTTTCTATGTTTTGTTTGTGTGTGTTCTTACTTTCATGATTTCAGTATCTCTGTTAGGTTTAAATTTAAAAAATATATAAAAATAACATTTATAACATATTACATATAACAACAAATCTATTACAAACAATAAATTGAGTCGGGTTCGTAAATATCATAAATCCTTACCACGAAATGCAACAACTTTACATTAATAAACATAAGAACTTATTTTTAATCAGTTCAATGCTAAATTGACAGGCATATTGTTATCGGTTCTTTATCAAACATGAAGTGTCTTGGCTGATTCTTTTAATTTTACTGGTATGTTTTTCCATCAAATGAACTCGTTCAATCACTAGTTTCTAGTTTGATCAGAATGTAGTGTTTGGCATGGAGCTCCAAGTTTGTTTTTCTTTTGACAAAACTTAGGTGAATTTTATTAGGCTTTTTAAGTCCATTGAGCCAATCAGACGCTGCAACCTGGATTATTTTTGCACAATCCATAAGGAAATAATTAAGGTAGAAGCATCTTATTGGCTTTATGGACCTAATAAAGTTGACCTAATTTTTGTCTTTTTTATTAGTTTGGCCAATGAGCTCTATAAACAAATGAAAAGAACAAGGCCATCAAACAAGGAATGGCGAAACCTTAGACAATGTTTTATTGTCCGGCAAAAAATTAAAATTTGAACCGTTGTTGCTAAATTCTAGTCACATAATTAGAAAGTAAAATCTGTTCAGTCAAATTGAACTAACTTAACTAATTTTTTAATATCTATAAATTATTATTACTTTTTCAGTCTTTAATATAAGATCCACTTTAATGAAGAAAGTCAACTCCAAAGTAGGTTTTATACAAGGGACCAAGAAGTAGTATCTAACTTCTAAATTTAGGACTGGAGGATCTACTTGTCCTTCCATGATTAAATTGTACTACAAAATATTTGGGGACTGAGGAGTATCTAGCTTCTACATTTAAGATTGCAGGAGGGAATAACTGAAACATCTACTTGTCCTTCCATGATTAACATAGTTCCGTCTTATTTTAGTATTTATAATTGGACTTGTTGCTTATATGTAATAACTGTTAAATGTTATCCGATATTTGTTGCTAAAAGTGCAGAAAAATAGTTAACTGTTCCAAAACTAATTGTTGTCAAAAGCCAAAAAAAAAAAAATTGATGCAGTGACTTGCTGTCCTGATGTTTGAAAGAAATTGTGATTTGCAGCATCTAAAACAAGAAACAGAGATCATGTTGAAGAAGATTGAGCAGCTTGAGATTTCAAAACGGTTTCAAGTCCTACTTTTTGACCTTGTACATATAAATATTCCATGTGAAATTGCATTAATCGAAAACGCAATTTTTTTTGGCTTTGGTTATTCAATCTCTTAGGAAGCTCTTGGGAGAAGATGTTGGCTCCTGCTCCGTAAAAGAACTAGAAGAGATAGAACAGCAATTGGAAAAGAGTTCAAGAAAAGTTCGTGAGAGGAAGGTTAGCTTTTAGTGTGTGTGTGTCTATATAAATTTCTACTCCAAAAGTTTCATCAGAAATTGATTTTTGCCTAAACCCTAATCTTCTGCTTTTCAGAGTCAATCTTTTTACGAACAAATGGAACAACTGCAAGAAAAGGTAAGATGTCTGTATTAAATGGGAAGGTAATTTAATACTTAAAAGCGCGATTTATCGTTATAGAAATATGATAATAAACTGGAGGCTGATATATGAATAATTTCGTTTGGTCCTAGTTCAGAGATTTTTTTAATGTAGTACAGTACATATGCAATTGCAAGGTTCCATTCTGCGTGCGCGCGCGCGCGTGTGAATCCCACATAGCATGCTGGTGGGATGGCTCATTGAACTTATAAATTATACTTTACTTGGCTTCTTAGAGGTTACACCCTATGTGGATCAGATAGCCCTATCCGTGTGAACATGTTAGATATATTTTTTTTGGATGAATTTTGGAGGTAAATTTAAGTAAATCAAGTTACTAATGAATAGATAGAAGTTAGTTAAACGTGTTATGCATATATTTTTCAGCATAACACTCACCTCACATTTAGCTTCCCTTTTATTTACGAATCTCTCTCCAAGATATATCAATTGGTTTGCTTGTTAATTTAGAGTCTAACCATTTAAAGATTTACCAACAAGGGAAACATGCTAACTCAGCTTGTTTTTTATACAAACCAGGGGACAACCCTAGCTGCAGAAAATGCAAGGCTCTCTGAGAAGGTGACATTGTAGTTCATTTTATCTGAGAAATCATTCTTGGATATTTCTTTTCTTTTGATACGAAAAGGAAGAAAAAAAATCCAAACATCTATAATGGGTGTTCGGATATTTTTCAAGCAAACCACGGTTCTAACTTCTATAGATGGAGAACCTATAAAATTCTGGTACATTAGATTCCATATTCATGAGTTATGAGGAATGAAAAACATATTTGATTGCACTGTGCAGTATCATAGCATGGCAAAGGGAAGGGAGAAGAAGAATCATGGTGAAAATGCAGCCTCCTTGGAAAATAGTCCAACTTCAGAAGTAGAAACTGACTTGTTCATTGGATTACCAGAAACAAGAGGAATCACTCTTCCCCTTCATGTGGCCTGATCGAAGATTATAATAAAATTCCAGGTCTATGTCATGATCTGCAAATATATATTTATATGAAATAAGGGGAGCCCCCAACTGTTCAGTAATAATGTGTATATATATTTTACGATGCCTCACTGTTTCATTGAAATTAATAATGAAGGTCTATGTAGATAGACATAACTGGTTAGTATGGGATAGTGTTCAAACTAATCCATGATTAATGTCACCTTTTAGATAAGAGACACCGATTAATCTGTAGAAACAGTTGTTTGTGTTAGTAACATTTTTATAGGGCTATATGCAAAATTAACCAAAATGCCGTCTAGCAAAATACTAATGCATATTTAGAATTGGACCAACAATACCACGACGGTTAACTATAATCTAACGTGATTACCTTTTGCAATGGCATCCTTCCCTTTTCTCAATGATGACATAAGATAGTAAGAGGATATAGATAATTTGGGATAATGGGAAATATGGGTATCTATGTAATAATACTCATAGCAAATTTAAATTAATTCATAAAGTTTATTTTTTTTGTTGAGCATATGAATTTCTCTATTGAAGATAATATAATTCAAAGTACTATCAATTAAGTGTGAAATTTAAATATTGATTCGTTACTAACAAAGGTTAGGTGATGAACTCACCGTTTCCGTTACACCTAACCCTTGTTTAATAATTAATTTATAAAGTGATGTCATAACAACTTGACAATAATGAGACAATATGTAGATAATTCCCAACATGGGCACACATGTCCCATGACAATGTTCCCAAAAGAATGTTGATCTCTAGTCGTTTTAAGACCAAATTTAATACTCAAGATTATGCAAATAGTGGCACAACCTAAGGTCGATTCTCCAAGGAGCTTAAATGTCTCTAAGTGATTATTTAGCAATTTAGTTCACAATTTCAGAAGGGATTGGTTGTCACTGATTTGAACCAAAACAATTATCTAAACTACTTTGTTTTGTTTGCTTTACTTGTTACTAGAGAATGAATCTATGTATAAATTGCTTCCCAAGGAGTTCATGACTCTACCTTCATTACCTTTCTAATTACGTGAACTTATTTAAATCCTTAACAGTAATTTCCTTGTACTAATCCATTAGAAGGATCAAACACATGACTCAATCATTCCCAAAAATAATG
>JANTPZ010105318.1:0-19195 GCA_025593235.1 Vachellia pachyceras
GTTGATTCTGCAATTGTTATTTACATTGGAGGAGCTGGAAGTAGTAGAGTGTGATTCATTAGAAAGAGTATTTGATGTAAAAGCATTGGATGACAAAGAAATTGAATCAATGGAAGTTAGTCGGTTGAAAAAATTAACGCTCTCAAGGCTTCCAAATTTGAAAAGCATTTGGAATGGTGAAGCAGGAGAAATAATCAGCTATGGAAATTTACAGACTGTGAAAGTTGATAAATGTCAACACCTTAAAAGTTTGTTCTTGGTCTCACTATGCCAAGACTTGAGACAGCTTAAAGTGCTTCATATTGAGTCTTCTGGTGTTGAGGAGATCGTTCCAGTTGAAGAAGGGTTAGAGGAACTCAAGTTTGATTTTCCTCAGTTAACAATCCTGAAGCTATTTAATTTGACGTGGCTCACTAATTTCTATCCAAAAAGATATACTCTAGAGTGTCCTTCTTTAAAGAAATTAAATGTTCGTGGATGTGAAGAATTGCAAATATTTGCATTTGACCCATTGAATGCCAAAACGCTCAGGGAGGGTGACAATGATTTGAACTCAATTGCTTTGTTGCATGTTGAAAAGGTATGCATTCTTTGTCATTTATTTAATCTATCTTTATTTTCATTCTTTCTCGACAAAATATGAACGGTTGAGTAAAACTATAATTATATATTAAAATTGTAAAAAAAATAATCATTTTACTTTAACTAATATATTAGTTGATTATATTATGAAAGCAAAAAAATTCTATTTTGTCTTGTTGTCATGTGCCTTGAAAGTTGGAGGAGTTGCCATTAAATGAAAAGGACACTAGGATGATATTAAATGGTAACTATGAGAAAAATCTCTTTTGGAGCATCAAAATGCTTCGTTTGCAACAGTTTCAGGAAACTCCAATGAAGTTTCTAAATAATTTGATCCAAATATTTCTAGCTATAACCACACTTCAAGCGCGTTGCAGTTCTTTTGAAGCACTCTTTCCTTCAGAAGAAATTGGTCATTGTAATATTGAAAGCCCGACCCAAATTAAAACATTGTTGCTATTTCAATTGCAGAAAGCTTGAGCGTATATGGAATGATGATACACCATCACATTCCCCTAGTTCAAGACCTAGAATTTATGGATATAACTGAATGTCCTATCTTAATAAGATTGGCACCACCTTCTGCATCATTCAAACGTTTAACTGCCTTGCATGTGGAAGATTGCTACACTGCCAGAAGTCTCGTCCACCTCACAGCGTTAAGACTTGGCAGTTGTGGGATGCTAGTGGAGGCTGTGATGACGGATGAAGGAGAATCAGAAGAAGAGATCACATTTGACTAAATTATTTATCAAGCTTCAAAGGCTTTTTCTATGGAAACCACACTTTCATATTCCCATCTTTGATCATATTAAGAGTGATAGGATGCCATAAAATGCAAAATTTCTCATATGGAGTCATCATTGCCCCATTTTTGAAGTTTATGGAAGTGGAAAATGGAAAGAAACGTTGGATAGGGGACCTTAACACCACCATTAAACAACTGTTCATGGAAAAGGTATGCAACTTAAAAAAGTAAATTCCAACATTTTTTATATCCTTCTGATCTTGTTTTTCCTTTTCTTTTTCTTTTTTTTTTTTGGGGACAACCATGTTAGATATACTTATACGTTTTCTCAAATTTTAATTTTGTACTTGTGTGCATTATTCTCTTACTTAAATATTTTGATTTTACCCTTTTAACACAATTAAGCCTTGCAGCTTTGATCTATTAACACTGTTCGCCCATGTACATAAGTTAACAGTTTTAACAAATCAAATTAAATAATTAATTAAGAGTAAAAATAGATAGGTATCAAATTAAATATTCGAGAAAAGTATATATACATCAAAATGGTTTTCCCTTTCATTTTTTGTCTACCATGCGAGTATAAAATTTTCTGGTTTGCCTTGATCTCTATCTTCAAAAACTATAGGAAATACCTAGACAAAACAATTCAGTAGGAGAAAATGTCTATGATATATTTATTGGTGCATTTCAAAACATTTCCAACAAAAAGAAGTATTTCTTTCGTATAGAGTTAAATGTCCATAATAGAGTCTATCAGTAATTAGGTAGGTTCAATAATTAGTTATAATTACATTATGGTTATATTGTTAATGTAACAAAACTAGACACGTGTCTGCATACTTGAGCATGCGAAGCCATGTATATATATCAACATGTATATACTTGTTCAGTAATTACTGAATCTAACTAATTACTGTCGTATTATATTTGTTTGTCTGCTTCAAAATTAGGCAGTTGAAGGTGACTACGGAGAATCTATAAATATTAATAAACAAAGTAGTCACATACATCAAAACAGTGCGAGCACAAGCAGAGCATTAAGCTCCAAAGAGCGTCTCCATGAAGCAAAATCAAAGGCAGATGAGACTGTTTATAATTCAGGTCAGCAAGAAATGCACAAACATGTATATATTAAGAGTGTCTCATAATATTCATTCGTTCCTAAATTATTTTGGACGTTAGTTTCTTTCCTTACATATTCCTAATACCGTGGAGCCCAATATAATTACCGCTAGAGGGTTTATATATATATATATTACTGCTCTCATATTAACCTTATTTTATTATTGTCTAGTATAGGCACGGATTATAACATTGGGTTTGTGTTCCCAATACCGTGGTGCCCAATATAATTAAGATTCTAAATCCCTTTCATATGTATTGAAGTTTATTAGAATGGCTATGATTGATGACAACCACAATATTGATGACATCCTGTTTTACGTGAGTTTTATTTTTTTTAAAAAAAATAATTGTTTAGCTTTTAAACAAAACAATTGTGGGCCAACCCTTCTATTTATAAGGCATGTCATTACAATTTTACCTTTAATTTATTATGTGCATTGATTAATACATTTTATATTTGGAAATAAAAAATTTGTGTTTTAACTAAATCTTCTTATTCTATATGTTTTTTTTGTTTGTTTTACTTATTTGTGTAGCTATTGGGATTCATGTGACGCATGAGAACATTCATAAAAAATTGTCGCATGCACATGGAGCAATTATAATGCAACAAATCAAAGCTGTTTAATTTGGCCAAAAAAAAAAAATCAAATCTGTTTAATCCATCTGGAAACTGTTTGACTCTACATGCTTCGGAAAAATAAAAAACAATTGTGGGCCCACCATTTTTCCTAAAAATTCTCTCTCCTCCCCTTCCATTAATTCTCTCCCACCATTGAAGAGAGAAAAACATATGTATGAAATTAAAAATTAAGGAAAAATATAAGTATCTGTAAAATGTTTTTCTCTTTTTAAAAACATCTTTTTTACGTTATTTAAATTCTTGAATATTTTTATTTTAAAATTATTTTATACATCAATTATTATCCTAACAGATACATAGAAGATGCTTTGAAGTTCACTTTTATAGTTCATTAAAAAAATGACATATGGAAGCTATACTTTGTTGTAGTGTGTGAATCAAAATATATTAAAAAATCATATGATAAAAAAAATGCTTCTTAGTTAAAATTAAGCCAGTCAAACTACAAACTCAATTGTAACTAAAAATAAAGCAACTTTGCTTTTTAATCTTTTCAGAGTGTAAAATTCCCCCAAAATAATGAATAATTATTTTTCTTAATTCAATTTTACTTGTTTATATAGCTACTGAATCCTCACCTTCACAAGCTCCAGAAGCCGTGGCCTCATCAAACCAAGACGAAGGTATTGATCTTGTTTTTGGTGTCTAGTTTCCATAGATTATCTTTTTTGCTACATTTCAAAAACGCAAGGGACATTACCTTAAAACAGAACAAAGGTTTAATTTAATGAATCTGTTTATGCTATCGATCTCCAAATTCTGTCATATATGTTCTATAAGTGTTTGTTAAATTAATGATTCTAACTTTTTATTTTATTAATTGAAATCAGAAGAACCACAGGACTCAGATGTTCACCCCAGTAAGAATTTGTTCAGACCATAACTTATATGGCTTCAAACTAGCAAGAAAGTAGTGTATTTTATTTTTTACTTGTTGAAGAGAACAATTATTTAATTTTGCCAATATCTTGTGCCACTGTATCTTCTAATTATTCTAAGAAATTACCTTCCAAGCTATTGGGACTCAAGAGACATATAAATCCAAGGGGAGGTTCTCAGTTTCTGATGCTCAAAATATATTGAGTCCTACCATGGTCCACGATAGAGGTATTAATATCATATTTTTAGCAGTCTTCATGCTGCCATAAATGATAGTTATTGACATTTTCGTGTTTTAACCTTTTGAAAGTTTTTTTTTTAAATTTTCAGTCCAATATCTTGTGTCATTTTTATTTTTCTGACCTTTTTCTATAAACTTATTTATTTTCATATTTTGTCTCTAGATTTGCCACATTTGGAGGCCGGTGTGAAGCGCCATCCTCAAGTGTTTGATTGGTTCAATGCAAAGAGACGACGAAGAGTATTCGCCACCTTATTCACCGAAGTCACCCGCATTCTGAGGACCACTCGGCTACGTGACTTGACAAAGGACGATCAAAACTATATAACAGAGTGTTGTACTGCCTTAGAAGCAGTTGGTTTTTATGCTTCTTGGCTTAGTTACGTGAATAAATGCATTGAGAGCTGTGGTGATGGAGATGAACTCAAAAGAAAGCTTGAGGAGACTGAAGTTAAAGCTTCCACTCTCCGAAATGAGTTAGCTTCTGTTGAGGCATCCTTAGCCTTATTGCGAGATGAGGCGAGTAGCCTAGATAATTTTATTGAGTCATAAAGTTCGCTCATAAACCTTCTTGATTAGTTCACTTCTGTATGCTGGTTTGTGGTTTGTCTACTGCACATTAATAGTAATATGTCATTTGTATCCGATGATGCAGTTGCTGTGTATGTTAGGCATTGAAGGAATTGGCATTTCTATATCCTTTGTAATATCAGCATATTCTTGTAAGTGGAAATAAAGGCTAAGTCGGTATTTATGTGATGATCTAATGGCCATGGATATAAGGAAAATGCCTTTAGATAAGAAGGATAATAATTGACGAAGTCCTTAGTCTTAAGGATTTTAAGGAAGAATGATCTAAGGGCAAAACTGTCATTTGGCTAAATGACAAGAGTAAAAGGGTCATTTTGATTAAAAAGGTCTAGGACATGAAATGTCATCAAATAGTAAGGGCATGTTATAATTTGGTCAAAAGTCAACAAAAAAATCAAAGTTGACCAAAAAGTCAACGTTGCCCAAAAAGGTCAAGGTTGACCGAAAAGTCAAAGTTGACTAAAAATGTCAAAGTCAACCAAGGGCAAGGTTGGAATTAAGAAAGAGTAGAAAAAGTGATGACATTTTGGAAATTATGGCAAAAGTAGAAAAGGTAGTGGCATTTTCGTAAATAAGTGGTAAATAAAGGATTTCGGAATTAAGGACGACCGAGAAATAATTATTTAAGTAACAGGAGTCCTCAAGTAATTAATAAAATTATTACCCGGTATCCGGTACGGGCAGTTTCGTTGTACGGATAACAACAGTGCCTGAAAATCCCGAAAAAGTATTTTCTTAAAAAATTAATTACAGAAAATCTGGGAAGAATTTTGAGGAACAGAAAAGATCTTGAGAATTGGGGAAAAATATAGAATTTTTCCATGTCCTAAAGTCAAATTGGCGTCAAAAGCCCGTTTTACGGTGTTGCACTCAAATTGAGGAATTCTGACGAGTTACGAGGGAAACCCGCAGATGCTATGGACTAGGACATGATGCCACCTAGGCAAGGAGGCCTACGGAATGGCGCCCATGAGAGATAAAGTCTCCAGAAAAGTAAAGAGGAAGTTACCCACGTAAAGGTTACTTTACGGAAATACGTGCTACCGAATCAAGTAACTGGACCAGGCAAAGGCCCAGCCAGCAAAATCTGACGCCTAGGTGTCTGGAAAAGCTACTTTTTCAGCTAGGATGAGACAAGGAGATGTGGCTCAATGTGGATCAAGTATTCCAAGACTTGGTCACCAAGTTTCAATCTAAACCACACAATATTTCAAGAAGCATTTTAATTAGCAAAAACTCTCCCTTTTGCTCTCAAATTTCGTCCCTCTCTCTCTCTTGGTCTGAAATTTGCTCTCCCTTCTCTCTAGAAAGCACTCCCTCCCCAAGCAAGAAGAAGAGCTTCAAGCTTCCATAACTCTAGGTAAAGGTTTCTAACAACCAAATCTTCCTCTTTTCTTGAGACTTGTAACTTCTACTACCTTTCTCTTGAGTTGTTCCTTGAATGAGCCTCTCTTTTGGAAGATGAAGGCTAGGATTTCAAGAGTTGAAAATGGAAAAGAGAAGGTTTTTAAAGTGGTAAAGGGTTACAAGTTACTCTTTGAGTAATACGAACTTTGTTGTTGTTTGTTGTTGGTTGGTTTGAGTTGTTTTAAAATTTTGGGAAACTCAAGTTTATGGGGAGGTGCTGCCCAAATTTCTTTTGGTCTAAGGGAAGGTGTGTTTGAGTAGATCAAAGTTAAGAAAAGGGGTTTTGGAAGCAAGGAAACACATGGTTTCATGACCAAAGTTGAAAAACCCTTCCTTTCCTTATTTTTGATGTTTTCGTCCAAGCCAAAGAAAAAATAGAAAGGATGTGTTTTGAGTATTTTTATGGTTCCATTGGCTTCAAAATGATATTTTGTGTAGGGTAAAACTAAGAGATGGATTTTAGAAGCTTAAAGGGCCATAAAAATCAAGTCTTGAACTTGTAGGACTCTTAGAAAACCAAAAGGGGGTTTATTGTATTTTTATAAGTTTTATGGCATCTTGGTGGTTGTATGTTTATATGAGTATTATACCATGATTGCTAGAGATTTGAGACCTCCAAGAGCATATTGGAAAGGTTATTCAAGAGAGCCATAAAGTGAAAAAGGAAAAGCTAGGATCTTAAGGTAGTAAAACTACTAATCTTCTTTTATGTTTATGAAAATGATTTGTGAATGTTACATGAACTTTTATGATGTGTAAAATATATGATTTGTGTATGAAATGTTACTTTTGTGCTATGGCCATATGCATATTCAAGTGAAGTTTATATGTCACATGTTTAAATATTCATACACATGCCATAAAGTTATGTATGCATATTCTCAATGTCTTGATTATGTGGTTTTGCTATTGGGATTCCCAAATCTCATTCCCCACCCACTAACCATGTAGGTGCAAGCTTAAGCAAGGGTAAGGTAAACGGTTAATGATGCTTGAAGATGATGTTTTACTTGCATATTTTTGGTGTAAATGGTTAAGATGCATATTTTCTTGAAGTTGTTGTCATGCTTGTAACCTAAACCTCTTCAAAGGTATCATGTGGATGGGTGATGAAGCATGCATGAAAATGAGCTAAAAGTAACCAAGAGTGGTAAAGGAATAATCATGCATGTTAGAGGTAGGTTAAAGGACCAAAAAGAGGTTTTGGTGAATTTTTAAGAAAATTGGTTTTCAAAGCTAAAGGGGTTCCAAAGGCCCTGAAAAACGAATCTATTTCAAGTAACAGTTAAAAATAGTAAACGAGCTCCCAATGGGCTTGTACTTTCCAGTCCGAAACTAAACATCCAAAGCTTTAAAATGATATAAAGTTTGCAAATTTTGGATGTGTAAATCAAGAGATATAATTTTCCAAAGATTGAGGTAAAATCTGGAAAACTTGAGTGAACCATTTCAGACAGTATGCGGTTTTTGAATAAACTGTATCAAATGGGCAAGAATTGGAACAATGAGTATTTTTCCCCTATAGTTCACTTAATAGGAAAAATTTTGAAATTGGAATTACTTAGTTTTGAGTTTTCTAGAATTAATTATGATTTTTCAAATTTGGGCCAGAAATCTGGAAAAAGGGCATGTGAACAGTAACTACGTTTTTTCCATTTTTAAAAGTTTAAAGTTAACATAGAAAGCCCAAATTGAGTTATCCAAAGCTCAAGAGTGATTCATAAGTGATATATGAAAACTATTTTTTCCAATGTGATTTGGGGTCTATGAGGTACTTATGTAGAGAAATTTTATCTTAATGTGTATGAATACACTTTTCAAATGTTAATGCAAACATGCATTATGACTTCTAGGTTCACCTACTTAATAAGTTTTAATAAAAACATTTATATTGATTTGATAGTAAAAATAATGTTTAGCTTGAAGGCAAGGAAATTAAAAATTGGAAACATAAACGTATCAACAAAAAAAAAAGTACTCCTTATTCTGCTCTATATTTCCACATTTGTTTTTTTAGAATTCTAGACAAAAAGTTCCAACCTTTCTTTTCTCTAATTTAAGCTTATACAATTCTCTACAGAAAAAAATACTTATTTGTCTATTATATTTCTCAATAATACAAAAAAATCCATAAAGATCTACCAATTATGTGGTCATTTTTCAGATTTTTCCCTTAACTTTGGAGAACCATAATTTTATGTACATGCATCCAATTCCACAAAATTTTGGCTCATTTTAAAGCTTTGAATATGAACTATTTTTTAAGGAAAATTTTATGTCAATTGGAATTCATTTGCCCTATTTTTTTTTACTACCTCAAGCATTTAGTAAGGGTGTTGACCCTTTTTAACTACTTTTAACATGTTAATTCTTTCTCTTTCTTTCCATGCAACCTAACTACATAATCATTTAGCATGCTTTATATTAATAAAATATATTACTCATCCATACCTTTGAGATTTACCATACAATCTTCCATAAGTTAACATAAGATAATACAATCCAACATGGTCAACATGTACAAGCTTCCGTTGAAGTTTTGAAGCCATTTGGACTCACTTTAAATACTACAACAAAAAGTACTTTTTACGCCCTATTTTTAACCCAATTGGCGCCCTTTCTCAGGGGTGTATATGTGAGAAGAGTAGAAAGGTAGGGCCTATGGTGCCCTATATTATAAAAGACGCCATAGGTAACCTTATAGCGCCCTATCTTGAAAGATAGGGCACCATAAGGGTTTTTTTTAAAAAAAACGTTATATGCCGTGAGTAAGGAAACCAGAGAGCGTCGCTGCTTGAGGAGTCGTCAGAGAGCGAGAGCTTGAAGTATCAAAAAGGAAAGCAAGAATCAAACAAGAAAGCAAACAAGAATCAAACTTGAAAAAGTAAGCAAGAACCAAACAAGAAAGCAAACGAACATTAAGGAAGCAAGAAAGTAAGCAAAAGTATATCATCTTTAGGACAGAAGACGAGAAAGCAACAATCAAAAGTAAATCCCTCACTATTCCCCCAATCTCACTTCACTATTACATTTTCCTTGTGCCTTCACTGTTGGTAGCAAAAGTAAGCAAGAATCAAACAAGAAAGCATAAGTAAGCAAATTTGATGAAAAAATCCAGACCTTAAGTAAGCATATTTGATGAAAAAATCCAGACCTTAAAAATCCAAACGAAAATCCAGAAGTAAGCAGATTCTATCGTTTCAGCCACCATGGCTCTTCCTCCTACCTTAAAGATCTCAGCCATTATCTCGTTCCCTCCATCTTCATCCTCCTTACCCATTGTTGGTCACCAACTGTGACACCTACTATTTTCCCCCTATTTTCTTATTATAGATCACTTAGGAATCACTCTTGAGTTTTGAATAACTTAATTTGGGCTTTCTATGTGAACTTAAACTTTCAAAAATGGAAAAAAAAAGTGGTTACTGTTCACATGCTCTTTTTCCATATTTCTGGCCCAACTTTGAAAAATCATAATTAATTCTAGAAAATTCAAAAATGAGTGATTCCAATTTCTAAATTTTTCTTATTAAGTGAAATACAGGGGGAAAATACTCATTGGTTTCAATTCTTACCCATTTGGTACAGTTTATTCAAAAACCACATACTGTCTGAAATGGTTCCTTCCAGTTTTCCAGTTTTTACCTCAAATTTTGGAAAATCATATCTCTCAAAATACATATCTAATTTCACAAAATTTATATCATTTTAAATCTTAGGATGTATAGTTTCTGACTGGAAAATTTCAGCCCATTTGGAGCTCGTTTGCTATTTTTAACTGTCGCTTGAAACAGATTCATTTTTCAAGGCCTTTGGAATCCTTCAACTTTGAAATCCAATTTTTTTAGAAAAAAATTCCTCCAAGCCTCTTTTTGGTTCATTACTTGCATCTAATATGCATGATTATTCTCTTATCCTTCCTTGTTAGTTTAGTCCATTTTCATACATATACCACTACCCATTCATATGGTTCTTTCTTATGGATGTTTAGGGGTTACAATCACAACAAACATCAAGAGAGTATATCATCTTAAATATGTACACAAAACCATGCAAACAAAAGCAACCTCTTCATGCATCAAGGACCTTTTCCTTACCCTTGGTAGAACTTGCACCTACATGGTTAGTTGGGGGGATGAGATTTGGAAATCCCAATAGCAAAACCACATAACCAAGATATTGTGAATGTGCATACATAACTTTATAGCATGTGTATGAACATAGAAACATGTGACACATCAAACTTCACTTTAGCGTGCATATGGCCATAGCACAAAAGTCACATTTCATACACAAATCATGCACTTTGCTCATCATAAAAGTTCATGTAACATTCACAAATCATTTTCTTAAACATAAAAGGAGATTAGTAGTTTTGCTACCTCAAGATCTTAGCTTTCCTTTAATCCAACTTCCAAAGTGTTCTTGGTTCTGTTTTAAGATGCTCTTGGGAACTCTTAAACCCCTAAAAATCATGGCATAACATCCACATAAACATGCCATCATCAAAATGAAACAAAACTTGCAAAACACATAAAAACCCCCTTTTTGGTTTTCTAACACTACTACAAAAGGTACTTTTTACGCCCTATTTTTAACCCAATTGGCGACCTTTTTTGGGGGGCGTATATGTGAAGGGAGTAGAAAGTTAGGGCCTAATGCGCCCTATATCACATTACGGCGCCCTATATTTTGATATAGGGCGACGTAAGCCTTACCCTATGCCGCCCTATATCAATATAGGGCGCCGTAGGGGTAAGACTTACGGCGCCCTATATCAAAATATAGGGCGCCGTAGGTATATTTTTTTTTAAAAAAAATTCTATTCAATTTTATTTAACCCCTTTATTATATATGATTTAGTTTGTAGTAGGTAATTCCATTTTATACATCAGATCAAGTCCAGACATAATAAACACATCAGAGTTAAAAACAAAAGTCATTATGGCTCTAAGACAAATGAGTTCAATTTAAACTGAGAGTCGGTCTATGATAAACTTGTTCTACACATAATATAACATCACTTCTCATCTATTCTATTTAGAGTCTATCTAGTCATCGCTCTAAGACAAATGTTTTGAATTGATAAAAAAAATAAATGGATATCAGTTCACTTCAATTTGATATAAGTGGCAATAAGGAATCACCACAAGTATGTTCATACCTTGTTTTTTCAAAGTTTAGGTAGAGAAAATATGAGGGTTGAAACTAGCACTGTAATTAGAGTAAGCAGTAAAGATCCCACAAATAGACCATGCAAGTTCGATAAGCCTAAGGAGATGGCCCCCTCATCCTACAAGGAAGAACTACAAAATAGGCACTCAAAATCTGCATTCAGAATCAACAGTTATAAGAAAAATACACAAACAGATGAACAATAAGGACACTCTCATTGAAAGAGAAATAGAGGCAAGGCTCACAAAGAAGAAGCAGAAGAAGGAGTGGAGCAGGGCTGAGGTTGAAGAATAGAACCTGTCACGATGGAACTCGAAGCGAGAGAGACGCGACGGAATTGTGAGAGCGTGACAATGAGAGGCACGATGGAACTGTGAGAGCGTGATGACGAGAGGCGTGATGAAACTGTGAGAGCGTGATGATGAGAGGCGTGACGGAGTTGTGAGAGCGCGCCGATGAGAGGCAAGGGTGATCTGTGAGAGCACGCGCGACGATGAGAGGCGAGGGTTTGTGAGAGCGCGGTCTGCCTGTGTAAGTGAGTTTTTAAATTAAATGAGGCACTTTTGGCGCCCTACATTCTACAAAGGGGGCGCCTGATTTCCAAAAAGCTATAGGCGCCCTGTATCTAAGATAGGGTGTAAAAGGGTGCCTTTTGGCGCCCTATATCAGGATAGGGTGTAAAAGGGTGCCTTTTGGCGCCCTATATTAGGATAGGGTGTAAAAGGGCGACTTTTGGCGCCCTATATTCCAAAAGTCACCCTTTTACACCCTATCCTGTTATAGGGCGCCATATAGGGCGCCATATAGGGCGCCAAAAGTCGCCCTTTTACACCCTATCCTGATATAGGGTGCCAAAAGGCACCATTTTACACCCTATCTTAGATATAAGGCGCCTAAAGTGACCGCCTTCATTTTTTACAAAAAGGACGCGAATTTCAGTAGTAAAAACTATACTCTGTGTAGTGTAAGTGTCCTACAAGTTCAAGATTGGATTTTTATGGCCCTTTAAGCTTCTAAAATCCATTTCTTAGCTTTACCCTACACAAAACATCATTTTGAAGCCAATGGAACTATCAAAATGCTCAAAAACACATCCTTTCTATTTTGCCTTTAGCTTGGACGAAAATAGCAAAAATAAGGAAAGGAAGGGTTTTTCAACTTTGCTCATGAAACCATGTGTTTCCTTGCTTCCAAAACCCCTTTTCTTAACTTTTATCTACTCAAATACACCTTCCTTTAAACCAAAAGAAATTTGGGCAGCACCTCCCCATAGCATTGAGCTTTCCATAAATCTTTACAACAACTTAAAACAAAAACCAACAACTTATCTTTTACCCCTCAAGGAAGAGCTTGCAACCATTTACTACTTTTAAAAACTTCTCTTTTCCATTTTTAACTCTCGAAGTCCTAGCCTTTATCCTAAAAAAGGGTGGCTCATTCAAGGAACAACTCAAGAGAAGGTAGTAGTAGTGGCAAACTCAAGAAAAGAGGGAGATTAGGTTGCAAGAGCATCTCACCTTGTGTTATGGAGCTTGGGTTTCTTCTTTCTTGCTTGGGGAGGGAGTGTTTTCTAGAGAGAAGGGAGAGCAATTTTCTGCCCAAGGAGAGAGAGAAAGTGGCGTGAGAAATGGGAGAGGAAGAGAGAGGAGTATGCTTAGTTTAATGTGGTCCCTTGTAATTTGTATGTAGCATATTCAAACTTGGGGACCAAGTAGTAAATACTTGATCCATATTGAGCCACATCACCTTGTCTCATCCTAGCTGAAAAACTGAATTTTCAGACCCCTAAGCATCAGATTTTGTTGGCTGGGCCTTTGCTCGGTCCAGTTCCATGATCCGGTGGCACGCATTTCCATAAACTACCCTTTACGCGGGTAACTACCTTTTTACTTTTTCGGAGACTTTATCTTTCGTGTGGCACCATTCCATAGGCCTCCTTGCTTATGTGGCATAATGTCTTAGTCCATAGCATCTTTGGGTTTCTCTCGTAACTCATAAGGATTCCTCGATTTGCATGCAACACCGTAAAACGGGCGTCTGGCGGCCAATTTGACTTATGTGCATGGAAAAATTCTATATTTTTCCCTGATTCTCAAGCTCTTTTTCCGTTCTTCAAAATTCTTCCTGGATTTTCCGTAATTAATTTTCTAAGAAAATACTTTTACGGGCTTTTCGAGCACTGTTGTTCTCCGTATAACGAAACTACCCGCACCAGATACTGAGGAATAATTTTATTAAATATTTTAGGACCCAACTAAACTTTTCTCTAGTTAAGTCTCTGGCATTTGAGGACTCCTGCTACCTTAAATAATTATTTCTCAGTCGTCCTTAACTCCGAAATCCTTAATTTACCACTTATTTACGAAAATGTCACTAACTTTTCTACTTTTGCCATAATTTCCAAAATGCCATAACTTTTTCTACTCTTTCTTAATTCTAACCTTACCCTTGGTTGACTTTTGACATTTTGGTCAACTTTGACTTTTGGTCAACTTTGACTTTCGAGTTGACTTTTGACCAAATCAGCAAAATGTCCTTATTGTTTGATGACATTGTGAACCCTAGATCTTTTAGTCGAAATGACCATTTTACCCTTATCATATAGGCCAAATGACCATTTTACCCTTAGTCATTCCCACTTAGACTTCTCAATATTAGGGACTTAGTCAATTATGATCTTTCTTTCCTTGAGGCATTTTCCTTCATATTTTTCCTTATTTATAGGCCTTAGATTATCACATAATTTACTGGTCTAGCCTTTAATCCTAGTTACAGAAATGCAGATGTTACATTTCTACCCCCTTAAAATAAATTTCGTCCTCAAAATTTATGTACCTTCTTTAAATATCTCTAGATATTTGTTCTTTATGTCCTCCTCCATTTCCTAGGTAGCTTCCTCAGCTACTGACCCTTTCCATATCAATTTGACCATTGGGATGCTTCTATTTCAAAGTCGTTTCACTTTCTAGTCAATTATGCAAGACGATCCAACTCCATATGACAAATTATCTTTCAATGCCACATTTTCATGCTCTATAACATGGCTGGGTCAGGATTGTACTTCTTTAGCTGGGAGATATGGAAGATATTATCAATCAAACTCAAATTTGGGGGCAAGGCTAGCCGATATGCTACTGGTCCAACTCGATCGATAATCTGAAACGGCCCAATGTACTTCGGACTAAGCTTCTTTGTCTTCAAAGACCGACCTACTCCTGTTGTTGGAAATACTCAGAGAAAGACATGATCTCTGGCTTCAAACTCCAAAGGTCGCCTTCTCTTACCGGCATAACTCTTTTGTCAACTTTCAGCTGCCAAAAGCTTCTTCTTTATCATCTCAACTTTAGCAGCTGTACGATCTACTATCTCTGGACTGTACATGTTTCTTTCTTTCAGCTCTGTCCAACACAAAGGAGATATGCATTTTCTTCCGTACAATGCTTCATAAGTCACTATCTGTATACTGGAGTGATAACTATTGTTATAGGTGAATTTAGCCAATGGTAAAGACATACTCCAGGCTCCTTTGAGTTCCAGCACATACGCTCTCAACATATCCTCAAGCATTTAAATCATCCTTTCTGACTGTCCATCCGTCTATGGATGATAAGCTGTGATAAAACTTAATCTAGTTCCGAGGGCCTCTTGCAAAGATTTCCAAAATCTTGATGTAAAATGAGGATTTCGGTCTGGAATTGTATTCTTTGGCACCCCGTGTAATCTTACAATCTCCTTGATGTACATCTCTACTACTTTGTCAGTGGCGAGTTGGTATGAACTGCAAGAAAATTTGCTGACTTAGTCAATCTGTCTATTATCACCCAAATAGCATTATGCTTTGCTGACTCTGGCAATCCTACGATGAAATCCATCGTCACATTATCCCACTTCCGTTCTGGGATCGTTGGATTATATAATAATCCTAGCGGCGTCTGATGTACTATCTTTACTTTCTAACAAGTAAGACATCTGTTCACATACTTGGTGATGTCTTGCTTCATCCTAGGCCACCAAAAAATTTCTTCAACTCATGATGCATTTTGTTCATTCCATGGTGGATAGTATATTTGCTCCTATGAGCCTCATCAAGTACCTTTTGCCTCAAAGTAGGCTTTGGAGGGATATAATATTGATCTCTGAACTTCACTATTCCCTCAGGGGTTTTATTGAACTCTTTAGCTCCCCCTTGACTCATTTGAGTTTCTATATTCTGTGCAAAAGGATCCACTTCTTGAGCTTCTTTAATTTCATCCTCTATATAACTATGGATCTGGGTAGTACCATATATGTCAGGTTTCACTTGTAACTGATTTAACACACCCCAATCTCGGATGCTTTCTATCAACCTTTGCTCCTTCATCATCATTATAGCCACCTGCATCATCTTTCTACTTAGTAATCAGCAACTACATTTGCTTTACTCGGATGATACTTTATCTGATAGTCATAGTCCTTGAGCAATTCCATCCATTGTCTCTGTCTAAAATTTGGCTCCTTTTGATCTTGCAAGCACTTAAGACTTTTGTGGTCACAATACAGCTTGATGGTTACTCCATATAAATAATGTCTCCATATCTTTAGAGCGTAAACAATCGTTGCTAGCTCTAAATAATGCGTGGGGTAATTTTCTTCATACGGCTTTAACTGCCTAGAGGCATAAGCTACTACTCTACCCTGCTGCATTAAAACACATCCCAGTCCTTGCTTGCTAGCATCACTATAAACCACATAGGTTTCTTTTTTATTAGGGATTATCAATACAGGGGCCGAGGTTAGCTTTTTCTTTAATTCTTGAAAACTAGCCTCACATTTTTCATCCCACGTAAAAGCTTGGTTCTTTCGTGTGAGCTTAGTAAGCGGCAAGGCAATCTGAGAAAAGTTTTGATTAAAATGTCAGTAGTAACCTGCTAGGCCCAGAAAGCTTTTGACTTCGGTTACCGTTCTAGGTTAATTCTATCTCAGTACTGCCTCTACTTCGGCGTGGTTTACTACGACCCCTTCCTGAGAGATCACATGCCCTAGGAATTTTACTTCAGGTAACCAGAATTTGCACTTACTGAGCTTAGCGTATAAATGTTTTCTTTCAAAATGGTTAGTACGATTCTGAGATGCCTTTCATGCTCCTCTAAAGATTTAGAGTACACTAATATATCATCAATGAAGACTATGACAAACTGGTCTAGGTATTGCCGAAAGATGAGATTCATGTAATCCATGAAAACTGCAGGGGCATTCATCAATCCGAACAGCATCACTAAGAACTCATAGTGCCCGTATCTAGTTCGAAAGGCCGTTTTAGCAATGTCGTCAGCTCTAACCCGAAGCTGGTGATAGCCTAATCTGAGATCAATTTTAGAAAACACTTTGGCACTACTCAGCTGATCCAGTAAATCATCAATCCAGGGAAGAGGATACTTATTCTTAATCATCACCTTGTTCAGCTCACAGTAGTCAATACATAATCTGAGACTTTCGTCTTTCTTTTTCACAAAGAGAACTGGAACTCCCCAGGGCGAGACACTGGGTCTAATCAGTCCTTTCTCTAATAGCTCCTCGATCTGCTTATTTAACTCTTTCATTTCACTTGGAGCCATTCTATATGGAGTCTTTGAGATTGGATTGGTTCCCGGCACTAAATCAATAGTGAACTCTACTTCTCTCTCTGGAGGCAGTCTGCAGATCTCTTCTAGGAACACTCCGGGAAATTCTCTAACTACCGGAATGTCATTAAGAGACTCTTTGACTTCTACTTCAGCTGAGAAGAATACTATGTATCCCAGACATCCCATCCTTAAACACCTTTCTGCCTTGGTTTCCGAAATAAAATTCAACTTAGCCTTAGTAGGTGGGTTTACTTTTCTACTGGGTAGTACAAAGGTTCAATTCTTACAATCAAGTAATATGCTATTAGTAGACAGCCAATTCAGACCAATTATCACATCAATACCATGTAAGGGCAGACATATCAAATCAATCGTAGTGCTGCAGTGTTCATACTGGACTATGCAATTGAGACATGCACAACAAGTGACAACTTTCATGCCAGTGGGTGTAGACACAGTCATATCATATGGTAACATGTCTATGCTCAGACCTAGACGCTCGGCACAATTATGTGAGATAAATGAATGGCTTGCGCCTGAGTCAACATTGCATGCACAAGGTAATCATTTATACGGATTGTACCTTGGATCATCTCCGGTGACTTACGAGCCTCTTCCTGGTTCAAGGCAAACACTCTGCCTGAGCTCTGAGGTCGAGACCCTTCAGTCAGCTACTTGCAATCCTTAGCAAAGTGTCCAAGCTTTCCGCATGAGTAACAGACATTTTGGCCTGCATAACAAGGTTTGTCTCCATGATTCTTGCCACATATACTGCAGGGCCTAGTCTGTTGGCTACGTGGAAAGGTACTTCTCTTTCCTTGCTTTTTAAATCCTTTTCAGAGTGGAGGTCTCCTGCCTCTCTTACTACTTTCGATGCTGATCGGTCTTGGCTTCTCTGTAGAGGTTGAAGCTTTAGCCATAAAATGATGATTCTAGCTACTTTCCATCACTTTGCAAGCCTCAACAGTAATATTGAAGGTTATTATCCTCATCGGGGCTACTCTTTCCCTTAAAGCCGATTTCAAACCCCTTAGCATCCTTTCGGTGTTTCATTCTTCATCATGAGTACGCTGGAGATACATCGAGTATCTAGGCAGTTGCAAGTACCTAGCCAAGTACGCGTCAAATAATTCCTTCTCTCCTTGCCTCAGAACAAGGAATTCAGCTTCTTTCTCATCTTGAATCAACTTAGGAAAGTACTTCTGGTTGAACTGATCCAGGAAAACTTCCCAAGTAACCAAGGTATCCCTAGCCTGCAGGATTTGTTCAGTATTGCTCCACCACCGGTCTGCCTCTTGTTCCAGCTTGTAAATGGCTAACTGCGCCTTTACTTCTGAGGGACAATTCATAACCTTGAAGATCCTTTCAAGTCGTATGATCCACTTTTCTATGACTGAGATGTTTAAGGATCCCTCAAAGATAGGTGGGTTATGCTTGCAGATCTTTATCACCCATTGTTGCACCTCCTCTTGATCCTCCGGTCTAACAACTCGAATTGGCGGGGGATCATGGACTTGCTTAGGCTCTGGCTGAGGGGGTTGATGAGGCACATCCTGATTTTGATTATGAGCAGCTAAATTAGCTGCTACTGCTACCTAAATAGTAGCTTCTCTTTCAGCTACTCTTCCCTGTTCTTGTTGGGCTTGGTCTACCCTTAGTTGTTCCATGAACTACTGTTGTTCGTTTAACCTTCTCAGGATCTCTTGCATAGGGTCATTTGGTAAAGTAGATCCCTCTGTTGCTCTATATTATAGGTTCTCCTTAATGCCTCTTGTATAGGATCTTCTCGTCTAGGACGACCCCTTTGTCCTCCTCTATTTGGGTTTCCATAGGTTCGTACCATTTTAGCCCTTAAAGAATGAACAACGGAACTAACATCATAACTTAAATCCATGCTCTCTATGCTACTTCTCAAATAGCCTTTCATATATATATATATATATGTGTGTGTGTGTGTGTGTTCATGGATACATTTCTTACATCTTGCAGCAGTTATTATACCTTTTTCATCCTATCATTCTTTACAAAAAGTTTCTCTTTACAAAAAAGTTTCACAAAAAGTTTCACCGTTCATCTAGAAAATCTAACTTTTCTAGGTATCCTCAAAACGTCTACGATATCTAGCTGCCTAATCGTCTAGAAACATTTCCAATTCAAGGCACTCAAGCCTGTTTAGGAAAGCATGGAAACTAGGAATA
>JANTPZ010105325.1:0-10103 GCA_025593235.1 Vachellia pachyceras
AATTGGAAAGTCTTCAATTGTCGTCTTGCAAAGTTGAGACACCATTTCCTCAGTGGCTTCAAAATCAAAAGAAGTTAGTTAGGTTAGACTTATCAAACGGTGGCATTTTTGGAACTCTCCCAACATGGTTTCAACAAAAGGATCTCATTACGCTGGATCTCTCCAACAACCAAATTGGTGGACAACTCTCTCGAAATCTCCATCATTTGATGCCTAATTTGAACAGTCTGTTCCTTGGTAATAACCTTTTGAATGGTTCAATTCCAGAATCATTGTGTAAATTTCCAGGGCTTCAAGACTTGGATCTTTCAAAAAATAAATTGTCCGGTGATATTCCTAGCTGTTTGGGTGAAGTTGGTCTTGCGTTGATAGATCTGTCATCTAATGAGTTATCAGAAACCATTCCTAAATCATTTTGTAGCTCTGACTTTTCCTATACATTACAATCTTTGAGCCTGAGCAACAATAGTTTGCATGGAGAGCTTCCATCAACATTGCTATCTTGCACCGCTTTGGAGATTTTGGATCTTGGAAACAATGAACTAGATGGCATTATACCATCAAATATATGGGCCAGTACTGCTGTACTGAAAATTCTCAGGCTTCGTCAAAACAAGTTTAATGGTACTATCCCTTTGAGCCTATGCCAACTCTATTTTTTGCAAAGCTTGGACCTTGCAAGTAACAAATTAATTGGAACAATTCCTTTCTGTCTTGGGAATCTTAAAGGAATGACTTTAGATCCATCAACAGACATGGGATCAATGGGATTTCTGGCTCCTGGGCCTGCTGTGGCTCCTGGGTCTGTTGCGGCTTCGCCTTCTGAATCTCCTGGGCCTAATTTTGATCGATGGGATGAAGACCATGTCAAGCAAGTCATGAAAGGAAGAGAGCTTGATTTCACAAAAAATCTGAAGTTTGTAGTCAATTTGGACTTATCAAACAATTCACTAGTTGGTTTCATACCTAAAGTTTTAAGTTCTCTTACTAAATTAGTTAGTTTGACTCTATCACACAACTTTTTGTCAGGAGAAATCCCAAGCAAAATAGGGAAACTGAATCTGCTTGAATCGTTGGATCTCTCATGGAACCAACTTGTAGGCCCACTTCCAAGTAGCTTGTCTTCTTTGACTTATTTGAGCCACTTGAATTTGTCATACAACAACTTTTCGGGGCCTATTCCTGAGGGATCCCAGTTCCTCACTCTTGAGGATGCATCCATTTATGTTGGAAATCAATATCTCTGTGGAGAACCTGTGCTCAAAAAGTGCTCAGAGAATAACACGAATGAAGCTCCAACAAGTGTCCATTATGAAGAGGAGAATAAGAAAGAGAAGATTCTGTTTTACTTTGTTGTAGCCGTTGGTTACATGACAGGATTCTGGGGAATTATTGCCCTTCTGGTGTTCAACAAGAGTTTAAGGTATGTTTGCTTTAGATATGCGGAGAAAATAGCAGATGAGATATATGTAGCAGTTGCAATAAGGGTAGCGAGGCTCAAGGGAATTGGATTGAAGCCTTGGTGATGATAGATTTTGTGTTTAGTGTGATGTTTGAGCTGTTGTTCCTAATAGGAATGGGATGTTTCTCTCCCACACCTTTTGTGTGTTGTGAAATTGATTTGGAAATGAATGTTTGTAAGCAAGGGATCG
Source organism: Vachellia pachyceras (assembly GCA_025593235.1). NCBI lineage: Eukaryota > Viridiplantae > Streptophyta > Magnoliopsida > Fabales > Fabaceae > Vachellia > Vachellia pachyceras. Next base: position 1,653 of record JANTPZ010105325.1, read on the forward strand.
TGTAAAATTTGTCTGTTGTAATATAGCTTTCTCTTCTGTTTTTTTTTTATTTGGAATTAATGTTATATCGTTTTTATTAAAGAAAAATTATGAATAATCTTAGCATCACGTGTGTATTCAGCATCGCGTACAAATTCTTGCATGCATGGTAGGAATTTGGACTTCTGGTGAAAGTGAATTGCAGAAATAATTTAGAGAAAATCGTATTAGAGGTATCCATATATATATTTTGTTCAAATTTTTAATTTGATAATTATGTACGTTTTTCTCTTAATTAAATATTTAGTTTTACTTTGTTAACACTATTATCTCATGTACAAAAGGTTAACGGTGCCGGCTGATTAAAGTTACAAGATTTAATGTGTTAATAGAATAAAATTAAAAGAGTTAATTAAGAGAAAATATATGCAGGTACTAAATTAAAATTGAGAAGAAATATAGGTACCTCTCATATGCCTTTCCCAATAATTTAATTTGAACTTTTTGGAAATTGTGTTAATATCTATAAAAAAAATCAGCTAGATTTTAATTCATTTGTCAACACTAACAGCTTATTATTGAAACAAACACTCAAGTTGATGAGGCATCGTTCTATTTTCTCAAGCTATAGTGATGTTTTATATATGGAGAGCAAAGAAATAAAAAAATATTTAATGAATGTAGTATATATGATATATTTTGAAAATAATGATTTATGTGGATTTTGATATTGTTCCTTCTAAATTATTTATATGTGACAAAAGATTTTGTGAGAATTAGAGGGTGAATAGATTGAATATATAAGCTTAGAGTAGCTTTTTTTTATGGTTATTTAGGACACTCCTGAATGGTACTCAAATTCCTCATAGGATTATAAATAATTCAAAAGTTAACAAAAACATTTATTTATATGCGAAAACATGTATACTATGAAGTAGATAAAAACAAATTCATGTTTTTAGGTTATATTGATTTGTTTATTACTTTTAGACTTTTAACCTTTGATTTATGCTTTTTTTTGCCCCTTCTTACAAGTTAAGGAGCTCTTACAAGTTAAGGAGCAATGCCACTGAGTGTGTGTAAATTGGGTTTGGAGCTCATATAATTTTTTTAAACCTTCTTGTGGAGGAAGAAACAAAAAGAAAATATTCCATGAGAGTAACATTAGCCTGTTTAGATTAACAGTATGTGTTATTTTTTTAAATTAATTTACAGTTCATAAAATTAATATATTAAAAAATTTTATCTCAATTTGTAAAATGTGTTTTTACAATATTGTGGACTTGTGGTGAAAGAGGGACATTATCACTGTTCTTTATGCATTTTTTTCATCATGTTTTAAAAATGTTTGATTTTAAACTTTTCGTTTATCAAATTTATTGGAATGTGTGTTTATATATGTATATACATATCTTCTGTCAATCACAATCGATAATTAATACAGTATATAGGAAAAATGCACACATTTCCAAACAATGGACTAGCTTCACTTTTGATAGTGTAGAGGGAAGGCTTTTCTAGAATCCTTATTTTTCAATCCTTTGTAACTTGAAACAAAAAATGTTAATTTATTCCATTGACACAAAGACTAATTATTATCCGGAAAAACAATCTTACTGACTAAATTTTTTTGTAAATTTTTAATTTTGTATTTTTTCTTTTAATTAAATCATATATATGATTTTACTTTATTGACGTTCTACAAACAAATTCTACTGTAGTGTTAGCTGAATAAAATTAAAAATTGCTTGAAGAACTGTATGCCCAAAAATGACTTGGCCCAGATCATTTCAAAGTGCAACAAATAAAACCAGCCTAAGATATGATCTTTCAGGAGTCTCAATGGTCAAATGCTTATGGTGTAACATCCTAAATTTTTATTTAGAGGATTTAATTATCAGTGAGAAATAATTATTTATTTAGAAGATTAAGTGTTATTTGAAATTAATATTTTTGTTAAATATAATTTGTTATATAATCGGTTGAGTCAAAAAAATCTGTAATAATATGATGCTTATAAATTGAAGAAAATCTTAAATAAAAAAATATTTCAATAAAAAAAAATTATAATATATATAAAGGGCAAAGTGGCTCTTAACGACATTTATATATATATATATATGTATATTATAAAAATGAAAATTTAAAATAATTGAAAGAAGGACCGAGTTGCTGTGCATGCTTGATTCAATTATTAAGATATATACCCACATTAAATAAACCAAAAAGAAAAAAGAAAAAGGGTTGCAGCGCGTCATGGTCTATATATATATGTGCTTGTTTGGGAACTCCGTTGGGAAAATAGATTTTGCAGATTTTGAGGTATTTTGGGAATTTCGAGATGGTTTTACGGATTTCAAGATGGTTTTTATGAATTTCAATATGATTTTTACAGATTTCAAGATGGTTTTGTCTCGATTTACGTGCACCGTTTGAGAAAATGGCTTCCCAAACAGGCACTATATTGAACTATTAGGTCACAGTTTTCCTTCCCATCCCTTTTCCTCTCTGGCGGCCTCACTGCTCTTCTTACATGTAGAAGTTTGTTTCGGGATCAATTAGGTAATCAAAACTACTTATTTTCAATTTATTTCCTTCACAAAAGTTTTTCTAAATAATTTTCTCTTTCTACTGATAGTAATATCATTCTGATCAGATGAAAATTTAATATTAGGGTTTGGGATAAAGATTGAGTTTTGTTAAGAACTATCTAATAAAAGGTAGAGGGGAAATAACTGTTAATTTTCCTCCTTTTGAATTTATGATTTGATAATTGTTATAGTTTAAAATAATTATTTGATTTAATCAGTTTATAATTTAATCTACATAGGTTATTTGCACGTATAAGGTTTGAGTTAACGATTTATTAGTGTTGTTGAAGATGTTCTTGAAGTGTTAATCGGTTTATACTATTAAACAGATTAAAGATCTAATATTTAATAGTTTTATGTTTAAAACCCTAAACTTTAAACTGGGAATTGTGTAACGGAAAGTGATTTGCGAATTAATTAAGTTTTTGGGTTGAGGGAGATAACCTAATTTTGGATTAAATTAAATAGTTGAGAGTCTATTGATGACTATAGGTTTTAAATGATCATTCCAAGGACTTGAATAAGGATAATCAAGTTGATTATTTAATCCAGTATATTAAATTTGTATTTACATTATTGTGTAGATTAACTTGATTGTAGTTGGTGCTTTGTGGCTTGAGCTTTCAAGTATTCTGGAGTTGAGGTAATCGATGTTAATTCATTTTATATGCTTTGCATGGATTGTAAGGTATTTTCGATACCTTAATTATGTATTACGAATCTTATCTCTATTTTTATATGTTCAATTTTAGTGAAGTGGGAAGTATTTTCTTTATATATATAAACGATATGTTTTGCTTAGATATATGTTTGATGAGCTATTCATAATTTATCTTCATCCGTAACATATCGTGAATTTATGCATTTGTGGGGAATTGACATATTAGGTGCATGGAAGTAGTTGGGTGATCTTATGATGATGGGACTTGTGTAATGTGTTGTGATTGTATCCGCGGTTGCCCCACTACTGATCATAGTGGTTGGCTGTATTGTGACTCACACGTAGGTGGGGAGTCGGCCTAAACCCAGGAGGGAGGCCAGGATTTATTGTGACTCACACGCAAGTGGGGAGTCGGCCTAGACCCAGGAGGGAGGCCATGTTTTATTGTGACTCACACTCAAGTGGGGAGTCAGCCTAGACCCAGGTGGGAGGCCAAGAGTAATATGGAGGAGTAGGTTGGAGGGATCATTTGTGCATTCTGATTGTATTGAATGGAAAACATTATTTTGTTGGAATATTGTATATTAGCACTGCTTCACTGACTTATAATCTCGTATTGTATATTCTATGAATTGATTGTTGGTTACTGAGACTTTATGTCTCACCCTATCGATATATATTTTTTTCAGGAGAGGAATTTAGTGGTTCGAGGCGTGAAGGGAAGGAGCCAACAGTTTGATAGCGATTATCATTGTAGGCTTAATAGTTAAGTTATTTTAAGGAGAAATGTATATTGCCAAACTTTAGGGCTTACATACTCTAATTTGTTTTTATCATTATGGTTATGCCGTGATATTCTATATATGGTTAAAAGCTTGTCTGTTGGTATCTCTAACTTATTACGTACCCATGGAGTGTTGTTTATGGACCTATATGTTTAAGGGGATGCTTAAATATCATTGACTCTTGTGGCTTTAATGGTGACTTGTGGGCGAGCTTTGTGCCCTGGGTCAAAATGATGTTGTGAGTTGTAAATGGTTTGTGGGTTGGGTGTCTCACCCACAACTTTTGTGCCCTGGATCTTGAGGATTTAATAATTAATTGTGTTTAAATGTTTGGTTTGTTTGAAATTACAAATGGTATTAGGAGGAATTACAATTACATAATCAATTTTGAATATAATATATGGTTAGATTGTTTAGGGGGTTACATATGGAACACTGGAAACCGCATTTGAAACTTGTATTCATGGCTAGCTCCCCCAACATCGAACCAAATGGTTAGGATCTAAAGATCCATCAACCACGACCTCAAGATTCTTGAGGGATGTTGGAAGAAACCAACGGGCGAATGTAGCCTGCGACTAACTACTTTTTATAGTTTGCTTTTCATTGTAAACACATTGAACTCACTATAATCTTATCGTTTTTACACTGTTGGTTACTTAATTTCTTCCAATTTAATTTAATTTTAATTATTTACTGAGATTTGCTGATACAAGAACCACACCAAACGGACAATACTGTCCTGGTGTTCTTATAGCTTAAGGTATGTTTGCACTCCTAGTGTTCAACAAGAGTTTAAGGTATGCTTGCTTTAGATATATAGAGAAAATAGTAGATGAAATATATGTAGCAGTAGTAATAGGGTAGCAAGGCTCAAGAGACAAGGATAGGATTGAATATTTAAAATATAGGAAAATTTAGTTTTAGGTCTCAAATTAAGTTATTTAAGGAATGGTCCCATAGAGAAAAATATTTAATGAGAGGTCCCAATTGACAACATGATGTCCTTGTATTGACAGCACTATACGTTGTTTTGACAACACCTCATGTTGTCAATGGGACCTCTCATTAAATATTTTTCTCTATGGGACCGTTCCTTAAATAATTGGCTTATTTGGGACCTAAAACTAATTTTTCCAAAAATATATGATAATATATTTATTTTCTAAATTAATTTATTAATTATTTATAAATAGTACCATAAAAATATATTCTCTCTTTCCAATAAATACGAGCAAAGCTGTATTTGAAGATGAAAATACGACTGTGTAAAAGGTGTCAAAAGATTATACAGGCCACTTGTTAACACCAGAATAAATGAACATATCAGCAAATCAATATTTATTGTTGCGTACAAGGTTTTCCACAGTATCTAACTAAGATTATTTATTGGAGTTGGAGAGTAATATGATCTCAAATTTACATGGCCTAATGAATGATGTTAAATTGATAAAAATTCATGCAGTTCACTCTAATTAAATAATGTAATTTTAAATATGCATTTATCATCGGTCACCTTTTGCTTTCTTTCTCTCTCCTTGCTCAAAGGGTAAAGTGGAAAACAATAATTAATTATCCAATCAAACCTCATATTTTAGTCCAAACTTTCCTTTTAAAAGACTTCTTATGTATTGAACCGGTGGAATATCTTGTCCAAAAGTCAACAATGGTGTTAACTCATAAAGTGAAAATACTGATTTACACAACTTAAAAAATTAGTTAAAATTGATTAAACATAATAAATACGTAAAAGATACAATTTTTTTCGTAAAATGCACTTATTTATAGAAAAGAGGGAGAGATTCAATGGAAAAAAAATGAGTATAAGTGGAAAAAAATAGATGAGAGCAAAAAATAATTAATTAAATGGAAAAATGGAAAAAAATACGCATAAAATGTTGAGACAAATCTAAACTTCACCCTATATAATAAATCAAACACATTCGCAACTTCTCATTTTACATTGTAGTCAATCGTGTTAAATTCTCATTTTTCACAAATGCCTATGTCATTAACTACTCATTTGTTTCTAAATACAGGTGAGACTTAATTTATAGTGTAAATTGCGCTATAGATTAAATCTTACGTTAGGAATATGCTGCAGAGAGATATCATGATATAAGAAATCAAAGGTGATTAATTAAAACAGGTTGAGAAAATAGTGATTATTTTTTATAATTTTAATAATATATATAAGCTACTTTTAATTATTTTTCTTAATTCATACGAGATGTAGTTGAAAATTATTTATGTTCTGGATAGACAAGGGGAATAATTGAATAGCTTGTTTGTGGTTAATTTTCCACCCCATATTTTTCACCTATTTGGCTCTATAAATTAAATTTGGGTAAATACTTAAAAATACCCTTTATTTTTTGTGAAAAGAATATCTAAAACTATAAATAATTTTTTAATGCAAAAATGTACACAATGATTTAAAAACAGGCCTAACATATTATAGACGTTAATTTTGACTAACGCCATTAAATCATTTTTAAAAAAAATCATCTTGACCGCATCTTATTTAAAAGGTAGTTTAGAGTCAGAAAATAAAAAATTTTCACTGCCTCAAAATTTTGTATAAACAACATCTATGTCTCAATTTTTTAATAAATAGTTGCTGAGTCGGGGGTGCAAAATTGCTCCATTTTTAAATTGTCAGAGTAAAATTACACTCCAAAAAAATTCCATATGCTGATATGTGCTAAACAAAAAATTTTAGGATAAAAATGAATCTTAACTCAAAAAAAAGGCAAGAAATTAAAACGTGGGTAATAAAAAGTGAGCAAATGTTACACGCCTCTTTATTTTGTTTACTTTTAGTAAAATAATTTATTGGAATCATTCCCCAAAGTTCAATGCAATGAGTAAAGCAAGAAATTAAAACGTGGGTGACAAAAAGTGAGCAAATGTTACATTCCTCTTTCTTGTATTTATAGTAATATAACGTATTCGAATCATTCATCAAAGTTCAATGCAATGTGTAAGCAATCTTATCCTTCCCTAATGGAAAAATGAAAAAAGAGTATATATTTTAAGTAAAAACTCTCATAATTTAGATATGATTTTGAAAAAAGTTTGAAAATCTCAAGGTTATTAAAACCATTCTGGTAACTGAACTAGACAAGGCAGCGAGTTATGGATCAGTGGATCAGAAAGGAGTAAACCGGGGGTTAGACCGGTATGAAAAAAAACTAAGAAAATAAATATTATCACACATTAACACAATCAAACTATATAAAATTGAAATTTTCAAGCACAGGTTCTCCACAGAGATATTGATTTCCAACATAAATGGATGCATCCTCAAGAGTGAGGAACTGGTTTCCCTCAGGAATAGGCCCTGAAAAGTTGTTGTATGACAAATTCAAGTGTTGAATCCCTTTTTTTAGTCTCCTATAAACACCAACAACCACCTTCTTGTTTTCTCATCGCTATAGTTTGTTTTGCTCGAGTGTTAAATCCCTTTAGAGAGCATGAGAAGATCTCCAAGAGATGGCATTGAGTTGCCTTTAATTTTCTTTGTACTTCTATTTTTTAAAGGTTCACAGCTCTGTTTGTGTGAGAATCAGAGAGATGAAGGTTGCATAGAAGAAGAGAGGTAGGCTCTTTTGAAGTTCCGAGACAGCTTTGACAATCACTCAAGGCATATGCTTGCTTGGGAAGGCAAACAATGTTGCAGATGGATAGGAGTCAAATGTGATACGATAACTGGGCATGTGCTCAGTATTGACCTTGGCCTTGAAGCTTATACAATGGCACATCGATTAATCAAAGATTTTTCATGGTTTTCTGACTGCTCCTTCCCCATGGCAGAGCAACTTATATTTGGTTCATTAAGTCGGAAATGCTCATTGTCAAGTAAAGCAATGAGTCCATCCTTGCTAGAGTTGAAGCATTTGAGCTACTTGGATTTAAGCTTCATTGATTTTCAACAGAGTTCTATCCCATTGTTCCTTGGCTCCATGAAACAACTAAGGTACCTTAATATGTCCAACTGTTACTTTTTGGGTACGGTACCCAATCATCTGGGGAACCTCACCAACTTGCAGATTATTGACTTCAATGGCTTGAATCTTTGGAGATCTTCTCAAGACTCGCCCATGCATGACTTCACATGGGTTTCTCAACTTTCTTCTTTGTGATATATTAACATGAGGGGACTTGCCATTAGGAAGGAGATCAATACCATAATGCAGGTAATTTACAATCTCCCACTTTTATTAGAAGCAGACTTCATGAACTGCGGAATTTTTAGCCGTAGTACTTATCTTGGTTTTGTGAATTCCTCTTCATTTCCTTCCAAAATTCAAGTCCTGAATCTTGGGGGGAATATATTTACTGGCATGCCTAAGGCTTTGCAAAACCTGACATCTCTTAGATCTCTTGACCTTTCTGAAACCTCCATTGACTCTGTTCCCTTATGGCTAGAAGA
>JANTPZ010105328.1:0-11711 GCA_025593235.1 Vachellia pachyceras
AGATCTGGTCTGGTCATGACTATGAAGCAATATGGATTTTTTTAAAAAAAATATTCATGAGCTACGGCGCCCTTTTTTGAGAAAAAGGGCGCCGTAGGCCATAGGTATGTACCCTACGGCGCCCTTTTTTGAGAAAAAGGGTGCCGTAGGGTACATACCTACGGCGCCCCATTTCAAATATAGGGCGTCGTAGGCCTTTACTTACTACGCCCCTCACATTTGCGCCCCCTTGAAAAAGGGCGCCAATTGGGTTAAAAATAGGGCGTAAAAAGTACCTTTTGTAGTAGTGATGCAAGCATTATTTTAGTCAAATTGTAGTTTCTATACTCTAAAAAAAGAAGAAGAAAAGAAAAGAAAAAAGGGTAAATAAAAAAATATGTATAAATAAAAAAAAGAGAAAGAAGAGAAGGAGAAAAATAAAGAGAAAAGTGTTGATGAAATCATATGCTTGAACCATGTTTCTCTAAAGTCTTGCAAAGGCATTGACGTGTTTAGCTTTCTTTGGTGCTGTGTATTCAAGAACTTTTTTCTGTGTATTCAAGAACTTTTTTCAATCACTTTAATTCATTTTTTTCAATTCCCCATCATCCACCTTAAACCCCCAAAGCCCTTTTGATTCACACTATATTGATCTTGTGGTGGAGAGGTAGAATAATTACAAGCTAGAGATTTGATTAAGCAGACCATGAGTGAAATTGTCCTTACTTAGTGATCTTAGAGAGAAACACTTCTACCTTTGTGAGAAGAAGTCTCTTTTATTCAGTCTTTTGAATTAAACTCTCTCAAGACTCGATTTACTATTATCTCTGCCATGATCCCTGTTAATTCCTTGATAAATGCTTTTACTAATTCAATGGTCCTGTACTCATGTAGATACATTCTTGATGCATTGAGCTTTTAAATTTTTTGAAAAAGATTTTTCTAAAGGTTTAAGTGTGGGGGAATTTGATTGAGCTTTATTTTCACTATATTTTTGCTAGAATTTCCAGAGCTTTTAATGTAATTTTGGCCCTTCATGACCCTTCTTATGCTTAAATTGAGATTTATAGTTGTTGATCTTGATTAGCTTGATTTCAGGTGTATTTTCCATAAATAATGATACATTTGTACTTAATTTCCAACATGAGCAAGTGATACTTCACATTTTGCTATTTCATTTCAGGAACTCTATCAAAGATCATGAGGAAGCAGCCTTGGAACATTTCACCGCGGCGTAATTCAAAGTTCGCCACGGCCAATGTTCAATCAGGCGAGCATGAACTCTCGATAATATCGCGCATCAACAACGAATCAGGCTCCAAACGGAAATAATACCTGACCCACCTTGGATCCGACCCTGTACGGTTGAAATATGCCAATTAGGGTAAGTTTCGAAAAGGAGACGCATGAAGTAACCATCATCTCATTTTCTCTCATTTCTCTCATCTTCCACACTCCACAACCCTAATCTTATCCATCTATCATCCCTACTATCCATCCATCCGGAGTCTGAAACTACTTGCTATGAGTAGCTGAGCATATCCCTTCCTCTTGGAGATGAGGATGGTCTGAGTTCAATGTGCCGAAAAGGGGAGTATTAGTTTTCAATCTATATTTATGTTATGGATTACATAGTTTCTGAGTTAGGACTTGTGATTTGTACGTAAATACTTGGTCTCAGTCGAGCCAAACTTGGATTATTTGTGTATTAAACTTGCTTTGTGTTTGACTTGGTAGAGTGAAGTCTCATTTCTACCTATTCAATGAGATCTTTGTTGTTTACTTCTATCTTCCTAGTTGTGCTTGATTTTAGAGGCAATATTGAGTTGAATTTTTCACTTTGCGACTTCCATACACACACTAAGTGTTTTTAAAGGGTTTCATGGAATGGAGTTCATTGCATGGAATTTCTGACCCAGCGAGTTGTTGGGCTTTTCATTACGAAACTTAGTGCGAAAAATATCACTTTCCCTCATATTTTGTGAACCATGATGGCCTAAGTCATTTTCAAGAGGAAATCCATTATCCAACATCTTTTACACCTCAATCATGCTTTTGTAGTTTCCCAAAATCCAAAAAACATACCAAAAAGAGATTTTACTTTGTATTTAGCCTTTAGGTACATAGAAATTTTGAATCAAAAACGGTTTTCATTTGCAAAGCGAACTTAAACACAAGCTAGTAACTAGTGGTACACAAAGCTCCGTAGAGAACGACCCTGGGGTTGCACCCTACAGTGCAATCCTTGGAAATCACAAATATTTTGATCTATTTCCATTGCATTTCAATGATAAGGTTTTATCATCTATGCCAAAGAAAAGTTTGTTGGGGACCAATAGTATAAAAAACTTGTCGTTGTCAAGCCTTGGAAACGGATCAAAAAAATTGTGATTTCTAAGGATTGTACTATAGGGTACAACCCCAGGGTCGTTCTCTACGGAGCCTCGTGCACCACTAGTTAGTTAGCTTGTGGTTGAGTTCGCTTTACAAATGAAAACTGTTTTCGTTTCAAATTTGTATGGACCTAAACCTAATTACAAAGCAGAGTTTCTTTTTTTTTTTAGTTTTTGGATTATGGGAAGCAGTAAAAACAGAGTTGAATTGCAAAAGATGTTTGATGATGGTTTTCCTCTTGGAAATGGTTTAAGCCATCATATTTCACAAAATATGAGGGAAAGCAGTAGTTTTCGCACTAAGTTTTGTAATGTAAACCCTAACAACTTGCTGGGTTAGAAATTCCATGCAATGAACTCCATTCCATGAAACCCTTTAAAAACACTTAGTGTGTGTACGGAAGTTGTTAATGCCTTGTTTTGATGATAACAAAGTCATAATTCAAAATTTATATGGCAGGATTTGAAAATGGCTTTGAAATTTTGAAAATTGTTTTTATAGTTCAAAAACTCGAGTTAGTTGTTTTGAAAACTAAAGTTATATGCCTTTTATTTGAAAACTTTTAGCAAGAACTCGAGTTTCTACAAAGAAGTTTTAATGACTCGAGTTTCACCATTTCAGAACTCGAGTTTCATGCCTAAAATCTCACTTCTAGGAACTTCATGTGATAGAACTCAAGTTTTGAGATTGAAGAACTCGAGTTTTCCAAAACCTTCAGAGCAAACTCGAGTTTCCAGCTTCAAGTTGTGACAACTCGAGTTCCAGGACTACAGAACTCGAGTTTCGTGTCTTTTAATCTTTGAAGATGACTTTGCTGCATTACAACTCGAGTCCCAGAAGTTCACAACTCAAGTTCCAAAATTGTTTTACAAAACTTGAATTGAAAACTGGAAGTTTTGGCATTAGAGTTTTAACAACTCGAGTTCCATGTTTTATAAAACTCAAGTTTCACAACATGATTTCATAACTTTCATTCTGAACTTGAGTTTACCAAATGAGAGTTCCAAAACTACATTCTGAAACTTCCAATATAAACTCAATTTTCCAAATTAAAGTTTTATAAACTCGAGTCTTGAATTATGAAAACTTGAAGATTCATCGCATTACATTTCAAATTGTTGAAAACTCATGAAATAGAACTCGAGTTATGACAATTCTTGAACTCGAGTCCTACTTTTATCTGACAGCAGCGCCTGACACTGAACTTCACTTTTTACCAGATCTTTCCTTATTAATGTCAACGTTTTAAAAACTTACCTGCCGCCATAAATGCACGATTACTAACATATGAAACAGGAAAAGGTATGTCTGCTGAAGATCTCTGACTAACGAGATAAAATTAAAACCTTCTCAGACTCTGTCGTCGTCAAAGGAACGTATTTATTACATCATTTAATGCACTCACACCAACCAGAGGCAACGGCTATTCAATCTGAGTAACAGACATTTGGCCTTCTCTAACAGACACATTGAATGACTCCAACTATAAATAGAGAAGCTTTGAAGACGGAAGACGACGATGACGACCAACTACGCTATTATTCATACGCTTACTATCTTCTGTAATATTCAAAATACTCTGTGAGCTTCAGTGATTAGCACATATACTCTTTTGAGAGTTTAATCTTGAGATTCATGCTTGTATTCTATGAGAAATTCAAGGTTAGGGCCTTGAAACTATTGGGCTGAGAGTTTATCGGTAAACAGGGAGCGCATGTCTCTGTTTTCTTGCTTATAGTGAGGGGGAGCGTAACTCCTTGGTTGTAAAGGCTTATGAAGCCAGATTGATTGTCATTAGTGGATTGTAAATCTCAGAGGAGCTCTGAGGACTCGATATAGGTCAGAGAGGACCGAACTAGGATAAATAGACATGTCCATTCTTCTTCTGCATTCTCGGTGACTTCATTTTTAATTTCTGTGATTTACGCTTTAATTTTAAAAGTGACCAATTCACCCCCTCTTGGTCAAATGCTACACTAACATTTGGTATCAGAGCATGTCTCTTATTTAAAGGACGTAACTATCTCAAGAATGAAGGATGAAGAAACGATTGCAGAATTCCAGATGCAGCATACTCACCTTATCAACAAGTTAGCCGCTCTTAGAAAAACATACGATCAACGCTCCCAAGTGAAAAAAATTCTCAATGTTCTATCCAACAAGTGGGAGGCGAAAGTTGCAGCAATCGAAGAGTCCCGAGGAGAGTCAATGACTTCGGTGGTAGCATTATTTGGCAGCCTTACAGAGTACGAGAGCAAGCAAAAATTTAAGAAAGAAACGTCTAACATTGAAGAAAAGAAGAAAAGGGGGATTGTACTTAAAATAATAAAAGGGTATAGAACTACTTCTTGTTATTTTAGGAAGAAGAAAGACCTTGGAACTTATAAATGGGTACCTAAAGGAACTTATGTTCCAAAGGCACCAAGTACTAGCCCAAAAGGACCCAAAAAGGCATGGGTACCTAAAACAATGAAATGATCCTTTTACAGGTTTGTCTTAGAGTATCCAAAGCAAGTAAATGGTACATTGATAGCAGATGATCGAGACACATGAAAGGTGGCAAAAGTAAGTTTGTCAACCTTAAGCAAAAGAAGGAGGAAAAGTAAGCTTTTGAGGCAACCAATCCGGCAGAATTATTGGAGTTGGTGAAGTCAATAATGCAAATGGAGCACCAGTCAAAGATATTTATCACGTGGAAGGATTATGTCACAATCTCCTAAGTGTGAGCCAAAGTGCTGATAAAGATAATTGGGTGATCTTCGACTCACAAGAATGCTTCATCATCAACAAGAAGGATCTACCTATTGATTGAGCTTTAATTGTATTAGATTTCTTCTTGAATTTCCAGAGTCTTAGAGTCAATTTTGGCACATATATGACCTTTTTGTGCTTAAGTTGAGATTAGGAGTTGTTGATTTGGATTAATGCAATTTTGGGTTCATATGCCATGAATAATGATGCTATTATGCCTAAATTCCATCATGAACAAATGATATTGCCAAAGTTTTATATTTCATTTCAGGAATTCCATGCAACAGGCAAGGGAAGCAGCTCTGGATAATTTCGCCGCGGCCAAAGTTCAATCAAGCAGACAAAGAACTCTCGGGAGAGGTTTGCCGTAGCGAACCACAAGTTAACCGCGGCGAATATCGCGTATTAACACCAGATTTTTACTCCAGATGGAAATTAACCCGACCCAGCTTTAGAGATCCGACCCATGACGGTTTCTATTGCTGAATTAGGTCATATTTTGAAAGGGGAAAGAGGAGGCTGGAGGAAGAAAGGCAGAAACACACACACACTCTCATATTTTCTCTCATCTACACACTCTCCAAAACCTACCTTCACCCATTTCCTTCACCATCCATCCATTCATCATGCTTCACTCATCCATCCAGAGCCTATTTCAATCATCTATGAGTAGCTGAGCATCTCCATCCTCTTGAAGATGGAGTGAGCCGGAGTTTGAAGTGCCGAAAGGGGAGTATTTGCTTTCAATCTGTGTTTGCATTATAGATTACTTAGGATCCAAGTTGGACTTTGTGATTTATATGTAAATACTTGGTCTCGGTTGAGCCAAACTTGGATTATTGTGTATTGAATTGTTCTGTGATTGACAAAGTGAAATGGAGTTCATTTTGCTTATTCAATGATGTCTTGTTGTTCTCTTCTATCATCCTAGTTGTGCTTGGTTTTAGAGTCAACATGCATGGAGTTGATTTTGTCACTTTGCGATTTCCGTACACACACTAAGAGTGCTTCAAGGATTTCATGGAATGGAGTTTATTGCATGTTATTCATGACCTAACAAGTCGTGTGGGGATTTAGAAGGAGATCATCGTATGATGCTCCGGACCCATATGAGTTATTAGGGTTTGTGATTTCAAAAACTTAGTGCGAAAGCCGATACCCTACCTAATCTTTTACGAACTATGATGGCCCAATTCATTTTCAAGAGGAACCCATCATAACACTCCCTTTTCAATCCAAATCTGCCTTACTTTTCTTTGCCACCTGAAAATACCAAAAACAAGTTTTAAATTCTGTAGTTGCATTTGGTACATAGCTCATCCTGAATTAAGAAATCGTTTGCATTTGCATCACATCATAATCACAAGCTAAGGACTATTGGTACGCGACTAGCTTCCGGTGAGAACGACCCTGGGGTTGTCACTATACAATCCTTGGAAATCAAAATTAATATTTTCGATCCATTTTCAAGGCTAACCAACGACCTGAGTTTACATTTTGTGGCTTAGGACGGATCAAGAATTTGGTGCCGTTGCCGGGGAAGTGAAGTGCCAATAGTTATTAGATTGTGTTTTTGTTTTTTTAGTTTTGCATCTTTGTTCATGGTATAGATTAGGTTTTTGCATATCATAGCATTACATTTCATCTGCATTTTGCATCTGATATCGAGTTTTTGCCTCGGCCAATCCTACTTTCGTTGTGGCCAATGCTGTTTTTATGTGAGAAATAGCTATCTGTACACTTTCGCCAGGACCAAATTTTACTTTCACCGCGACGAAATTTTATTTTCACCGCGACTTAATTTAATTTTGGTCACGACCAAAGTTCGCTTAGTGAACTATTTCTTTACATTCCATTTTTTTCCTTTTCCAGTGCATGCATACATATCATATTTTCATCTTTCATTTCCCAACTTCTTTATTTTGTTTGAATTGAATTCTTTTAATTAATTTTACACTAAATTCTCATTCTTTTGTAGGAAATATGGAAAATTATTTCTCTCAAAGCCTTACATCCATACAACATCGATTAGAGGATCTCCAAGCATGGATGCACGATCAAAAGAGATGTTCATTTGGTCATGAATGTGATAACCCACTTCCCGATCCACAATACGAACCCCACCACCAACTCCCATTCCAAACCTCCCAACCATATTATGAACCCCCTTCTCCATCATATAATCCACATTTTGAACCCATACAACCATTACGTCAACCACCATATAATCCATTCCCTTCACCATATAAACCATATCAGCAACCCCCTTCACTATCCTACCCACCTATCTCTAACTCTTCATTCACACTACATGACCATAATTTCTAACCTACTTTCCACCAACCTCAACCATCATATGAAACTTATCCTCCACCTGAACCTATCACCATCCAACCAAGTGGACTAGATATCCTTCCTTCTTCCCAAAACTTGGATGATCTGACCAATGCGCTGACAAGAAAGTATGATACACTCAAGGAGAAATACCTTGTGTTACTCATGTAAGGGACAACAGAAAGTTTTGAGGAGATGGAACATATCGATGAATTCTTTACTGCATATTATGATCATATGCTATGGATGAAAACTGGAGGCAGAGAGGAAAATTTATGGCTTGAAGAACCACAAGAATGAGTATGGAACTTGGACTCAAGAGTCAAATGTCAATCCACAAGTAGAAAGTCCTCAAGCTCTTACACCTTCAGGTAATAGCGTTCCTATCCTTGAGGAGAATGATTCACCTCCCATCACTACTAGCTTTGTTGAATCTTTAATTGATGATGAGGATATCATTGTTGAGCATGCTCATATGTTTGAAAATATTGATGCTCACATTAATGCAAGTTGCGATGCTTTAATTGGGGATGTTGCTTGCACTGTCACTACCTCCTTGTATGATGATCATGCTTCTCCTCCTAGTACTATACATGATGGTAATATAGAATTGAATGATACTTTACTTTGTTCTTGTGATGATGATGTCATATGCATGCTTTATATTGATAAAAAGAATGATAAACTTGTGGCATGGAAAAAAGAGAACTTTGGTAAAGGACATGACACATCTAATAGTACTAGAGATGCTAAAATTAATAAGCATGAACTTGTGGAGGATGATCCCCTAAGTAAGGATTCCAAAATTTCAATTGACAAAATCATAAATGAGAATGAATCCTATCATGAAGATGAATCCTCTAGTGACTATAAAGATGATGTACCAAGCTATAAAAGTTGTAAATTTTTAACATCCACTTTGCAAGCACAAAAGGATATTAACAATTTGGATAATTGCGTGATTCCTACTGAAGGGAATCTTATTGACTTTCTCGGTTGTGATTCATACTTGGAGAGTTTTGTTCCCAAGATATTCTCAATCCATCCTATATCTCTCCATATTTGCATTCTTGGATTAGATACTGCTGCTGGTCCAATGTTTATTTTGTAGAATCAAACCAAGCAAAGTCCTAGCTACAAGTCCAATGTTTCAACTCCTCTACTAATTAATCAAGAGCATCTTCCTGGGCCGTCCAACATTGGAGGAGTTCAAATAAAGGAATTCATGCTTCTCATCCGGGATGAGAACTTCTCCTACAAGAGTCTAAGGAGATTTAAGCGAAAGGTTATCTCTTTCCTCTCTTGTTTTCTTCTTATTGTCATATGATTGATTGAACTTAATTGATTAATAATGAAAACAAGTGTGGGGAGACTCTCCAGTAGGATTAGTTGTTTTTCTTCTTTTAGGTGATTTTGAATTCAATAAACTTCCCTCATTTCAACCTCTAGTTTTCTTTATGCCAAGTGGAATATGAAAGAGTTATTTGTTGCTGTGTGTGTATGGATTTTTCCTAGTGTTGTTTTCTTGAATTTCATTGCATGAATGAAAGTATGTTTGATGTTGTTTGCGAGTGCCGCATGCCTAGCATGTTAAGTCTTTCCTTCCAGTCATTGAGGACAATGTTTGATCTAAGTGTGGGGGGGATTTAAGATTTAGAGTGTTTCTAAGCAACATCTTGATTTTTAACTTGCAACTGAAATTTTTAAAGGATAATATTGGGCTATTTTTATCTCAAAACTTGGGAAATTTCAAGTTTATTTAAAATTTTTCGTAGTATATGTTGAATTTTCAGAGAAACTGAACTACAATTTTGCTCTATGACCCTTTTCGCCACGACCATCTTGTGGTTGCGCCGCGGCGAAAATCACTAGCACACAGGACCACCTCTCGGGTGTGGTTTGCCGCGGCGAAAATTCAGTGCTATTAAAAAAAATAGAAAAAAATTATTATATTTATGTTTTGGATTTTGAAATAAAATTTCCTCTCACCTTTGCTACCTTTAACTCCTGAGCAATGTTTATGAAACTATGATTTTCATAGCCAATGCATTTGGAGGTTGATGCATGAGTTTAAGGATCAAAGTTCTTGGTTAATTGCGTTTTTCAAATTATCTATAAGTGATAAGCGTAGATCAGTTTCTAAATTGACTCTCTGCGTTTTTTATTCTTGAGACTGTTTAATTGAAACTAAATCCTTGTCGTGAGGAAATTTGGGCCTAATTTCATTTGATTAGAGTGGGTCTGTCTTGATTTGTAGTCTCTGTAGAACTTGTCTTGATTCTTAATCAAAGCTCTATGATCCAATATTTTGTGAAAAAGGATAGAGGCCTTCATTTCAAAACCTTTTGTTTATCCCAAACACAAACCCTTCATTATTTCATCATTTGCTACCCTTTTGAGCCTTCACTCTTGAAAACTAGCATTTGGAAAAACTACCCTTATATGTGCAAGCATATGTTGAAGAAATTGTTTGTGTGAGATGATATTAAAAAAAAAGAAGAAGAGAAAAAGAAAAAGAAAAAAATGATGAGAAAAAGAGAAATAAAGAGAAAAGAAATTTAGAGCTTGAAAATATACATTTCTCTAAAAGTCTTGCAAAGTACTAAATGATTATATCCTTTTGGTGCTGTGTATTCAAGAATTCATTTCATTTCATTATTTCACTTCATTACGTTTAACCCCATCATCCACCTTAAACCTCAAAGCCCTATTGATTCACATTATATCGATCTTGTGGTAGAGAGGTAGAATAATTACAAGCCTATGGTAGAGATTCGAACAAGCAGACCATGGAGTGAAAATTGTCCTTGCATGGTGAGCAGAGAGAGACACTTTTACCTTTTTGAGAGGAGGTTTCTTTTATTTGGTCTCTTGAATTGAATTCTCTTAGAGTTTGATTTAGAATTGTCTATACCATTATCATTGATAGTTACTTGACGAACATTTTTGCCAAATTCCGTAGTCCTGGACTCATGAGTATATTTTCTAGGTGTATTGATCATTTTTGAGTTTGTGAAGAGCTTTATCCAGGAGTACAAAGGTTTAAGTGTGGGGGAATTTGATTGAGCTTTAATTGTATTTGATATCTTCTTGAATTCCAGAGTCTTAGAGTCAATTTTGGCCCATGCATGACCTTTTTGTGCTTAAGTTGAGATTAGGAGTTGTTGATTTGGATTAATGCAATTTTGGGTTCATATGCCATGTATAATGATGCTATTATGCCTAAATTCCATCATGAGCAAATGATACTGCCAAAGTTTTGTTATTTCATTTCAGGAATTCAGTGCAAAAGGCAAGGGAAACAGCTCTGGATAATTTCGCCGCGGCAAAAGTTCAATCAAGCAGACAAAGAACTCTCGGGAGAGGTTCGCCGCAGCGAACCACAAGTTAGCCGTGGTGAATATAGCGTATCAACACCAAATTTTTACTCCAGATGGAAATTAACCCGACCCAGCTTTAGAGATCCGACCCATGACGATTTCTATTGATAAATTAGGTCATTTTCGAAAGGGGAAAGAGGAGGCTGGAGGAAGGAAGGCAGAAACACACACACTCTCATATTTTCTCTCATCTACACACTCTCCAAAACCTACCTTCACCCATTTCCTTCACCATCCATCCATTCATCATGCTTCACTCATCCATCCAGAGCCTATTTCCATCATTTATGAGTAGCTGAGCATCTCCATCCTCTTGAAGATGGAGTGAGCCGGAGTTCGAAGTGCTGAAAGGGGAGTATTTACTTTCAATCTGTGTTTGCATTATAGATTACTTAGGATCCGAGTTGGACTTTGTGATTTGTATGTAAATCTTGGTCTCGGTTAAGCCAAACTTGGATTATTGTGTATTGAATTGGTCTGTGATTGACAAAGTGAAATGGAGTTCATTTTTCTTATTCAATGAAGTCTTGTTGTTCTCTTCTATCATCCTAGTTGTGCTTGGTTTTAGAGTCAACATGCATGGAGTTGATTTTGTCACTTTGCGATTTCCGTACACACACTAAGAGCGCTTCAAGGATTTCATGGAATGGAGTTCATTGCATGTTATTCGTGACCTAACAAGTAATTTGAACAGTAACTTGTAACTTACAAATTCGTTTATTAGGGAAAAATACTAATTTGAACAGTAACTTGTCCAATTGATACAGATTAATTCGTGAAAATGTACTGTTCATATGGTAATTTTTCATTTTTCCCAGGATTTTCTGTGATTTTTCGCCAACTTTGGACAGTCATAACTTTCTGTACAAAACT
>JANTPZ010105332.1:0-14545 GCA_025593235.1 Vachellia pachyceras
ACACCAGGTACAAACATTTGAATAAGAATCAATTCGGCCCAGGCGGCATAACGGGATGGCACTAGCACGCCATGTACGTAAGTATAATCGTTTGATTGAGAATTAAGCACTACTTTCATGGCGAACAGCACACCAGAGAATCCAACGGCATATTCATTGTAGTAAGCTCTCTCATAGTCAAACAATAGGAGGAGTGATTTGGATAGCATTAAAGTGATACCCTGGGATAAAGCAAGTAAGGCAGCCACCATAGAAGCAAATTCTGAACTCCCCATTGCAGTTTCTAACTGCATTCCCTTCCATAGAAGTGACAGCATGTTGTAGACCAGGTGAGGTTCACTGATATGATAGAATGCTGACAAGAAGAACCGTTTCAGGTCCTTGCGCTGCAAGAACAGAAAAAAGGATTTAATATTTGAGTATCTGACCAATTTCAGACAGATTACATATTCAGCATTAAATACATCATAACGTGCAACTCCAAACTTTTGTTATAGATGAATGAATAAACTCAATAGAGTTTAAAAGATGATTTCATGATACAATCACTCCAGTTAAATAATTATGATAACATGTGGGTAAAAAACGAACCAAAGCAGAGGAGAGATGACCGGTGGCTTTTGTCTCACCTTAAACTTCTAAATTAACCATATCCCGAAGAAACAATACGCATTAAAATTTGAAAACTGACTTTCTCGATTGCAATAAATCACAGACATGAGTTCTATGAATTAATACAAAAAGTGATTCGCATAGCATGTACTCCAAAATCATAGTAGCCAAACCTGATAAGCTGAATCAACAGTTAATTACAAATGAGTGTAGGCATACCGTATCTACTTCATTTAAGTCAAAGGGAATAACTGGTCCTAGTACTATCAGTGTCTTTGAAAAAGAAGCATACAAACTAAATCACCATTCATTCAATAGCGCAAAATGGGAAGAAGGAAAATCGCCATATCCACTTCAAAAGTTTGAGTAAATGATGCTCTCATTCCTGTGTTGATTGAAACTACGAACATTCATGCCCTTTAAAGATGAGCACTACAATGTTAACCCATTCAGATTTCAGCTACTACAACGTTAACCTATGAAGGACATAATATTCAGATTTTGGTTGTTTCTACATCCCGCAAATGCCAAAAAAATTGCACATGACAAGACACCACATTTCAAGACATATTGGACTCTTCGGATTTTGCAACAATTTCTGCGTAATTCTATAAACAGAAAAAAAGGAAATTGTGATCTGGTCCAAATAATCCAACACGGAGGTAATTATTGTCTCGCGGCAGGAAAATAAAAAATAAATTGAGAAAGAAAGATGAAGAAGCATGATTAAGACTGACCTTAAGGATGAGGTAGGGATTGAACCAGACTTCATCTATAGAAGGAAGGATTGATTCCAAGAAGCTAGGTCTCAAATAGATGAGAGTATTTGCAGCAATAAGACCAGCTGTGACAGGAGGTTTCCTATCTGACCTATAATACTCGCTGAATGTGTGAAGCGCCATTAGGGGCAACATTCCCCTGGATGCTCTTCTTCCAATTCTCACTTCCATCCTTCGATTCTATCAATCTCTATATCTTCCTTCAAATCAGTCACAGTATTAGCAGAAAATAGAAATTTGCTTTGGTCCCTAAAAAGAAGCGAAGAATTCTATTGAACACACCCGTTTGCCTTTGCCACGAAGAAACGTACATGGATATCGCAGAAAATTCGAGACGTTTCCCGTGCGTTTCTAAAATTCTACTACAACCGCGCCACCGGCGGGCATCAACGAGAGTACGACGTCGTTTTTACTGCTGACAAAACGCATGTCGTACAAACATGCTTCCTTCCCCTGCTCGAAGGTTTATGCTTTGCTCATTAAAAATAAATAAATAAACAAGAAGGTATATGCTCTCTAGCATGCTGAATGCTATGAAAAGAGTATTTATAATCATGCTTTTAGAAAAGCCAATAATTACGCATTATCTCTTATTGGCTCGTTATATTCACGATGTATAGATACATATATTCCGTAATATCCATCTAATATCAAGTGCAGATGCGCATGTAATTACTTGTATTAATTATGAGCATGCTGTCCCTTTGTCTTGATCGTCTTTGGTCCTTTTGATGGCAAAGTTTCATCTCAGTGATTCAGGGGGGGAAAAGAATGAAGCCTCCTTCATATATTTTTTTAGATTAATAAGTGAAGAAAGAGGCCAACAAACAGAAAAGGAACAAGTGAAGAAGTTTAATACTGTTAACGTACGTCTTTCAGGTTTGACTTCGATACAAGATATGTGCATGTAGCTCATGACAATCTTCTCCTTCCAGTATTGTTCTTATTTCTCTCGTCTCTAAAATTTAGTAAAAATATGAATCGTTTTGTTTTTTTATGGATCAAAACCAAAATAAGAGAAAACTTAATATAAATATTGTATTAACCCCTTTCTTTCTTTCTTTCTTTTTAATAAGAATGACAGATACATTGTTTGAGGAGAAGTGAGAATTGAACCTCAAATCTGATATCACAAAGAACACATTTTATATCACTAGATTTAAGGTTCTTGCATGTTCAAGATATGTAATAGAAAGGATGAGGAGACAAATCAGTTTAAACTAAAATAAATGCAAACTTCATGCAAAGATTGTATTAGCTCTTTCTTTTTTTTTTTTAATAAGAATGACAGACAGACAAACCAGGGAATAGCCCTATGCTCAGAGTCCTAGAGTTCAATACATACATACTTGCATATATAAGCTCTACGAATTGGTTGATTAATTCATTCGTACCTATATATATTAATCGCTCGTATTATTTTGTTGGTGGCAGTCAAGAACTGGAAATTGAAAGCACCTGAAATGCACACGAATTACACCAAGAAAAGAATCGTCATCAAAAACCCATACCTCACACTGAACAATTTAGGTTTCTAGACAAGGGGCGGTTCTGCCAAAAGGAACTACAGAGGCGAAGAAATGGAAAGTTTGCACGGTGACGCAGGTGGAAGAAGTGAAGATCTTAACCAGAATGATGCCGATTCTTCTGAGCACCATCATCATGAACACGTGCCTGGCGCAACTTCAGACCGTGTCGGTGCAACAAGGTGCCGCCATGGACACCCGCGTTGGAAACTTCGACGTCCCGGTGGCTTCCATTCCCGTTATCCCCTTGCTCTTCATGTCCCTTCTTATACCCGTCTGCGAATTCGCCTTCGTCCCCCTCCTCCGCCGCATCACCGGCCACCCCAACGGCATCACACACCTCCAGCGAGTTGGCGTGGGTCTTGTCCTCTCGGCCATCTGCATGACCGTCCCCGGCATCGTAAGTGAAGAGGAAGAACCAGTTCAACCATCACCGACAAAAGATCAGCTTGTTCTGGCTTTCCTTTCACTACGCCATCTTCGGCATCGCCGACATGTTCACCCTCGTCGGTCTCACGGAGTTCTTCTACAAAGAACCACTCGCAGGGGTGGGTGTGTGTGTATGTGTGCGCGCGCACACACACACTAAACGATCATTATTATCGAATCGATCACTGTATATCGTTGATACATAGAGACTGAGACATTTGCATGCATCGTGTGCAGGCATGAGATCTCTGGCGACTTCATTCTCGTGGCTTTTGCTGGCGATGGGATACTACTTGAGCTCAGCTTTCGTGGAGATGATAAACTCGGCGACGAGGAAGCATACGAGCAACTAAGTTGGGGTGGGTAGAAGGGCGCAGGATCTGAACCTGACGCATGTGGAGCTATTCTATTCGTTCTTGGCGATACTGAGTGTGATCAACTTCGTTAACTACCTGTATTGGGCAAATTAAACTGGTACAAGGTAGATGTTAGTGGGGACGACGAATTGCTGCTCAGACCCAGTGATCCCAGTGATCGTGTGGATGACAGTACATAATGTGTCTGCCGGAAGCCAACAAGCTTCCCTCCCTCAAGCTCAAAAGTAATCAGTTAAATTTCAGTTTGTTAATTATATCAATTAAAGACTATTGATCATCACAATTAATGCCAAATCATTCTGAGGTCGAAAAGACGAGAAATGCCAATAAAACATTATGACAAATACTATGTAAATGCAAGGAATATTTCACCAGCAGGTTATAAAGAGATTGGAAAGCATATATATTGTTGTTTCATCCGCATTTAACTATATATGTGTATTGCTTGATTGATACTTGAACCTAACTTCGGTTGGTGTGTGACATGCTTGACTGATGCCACGTGGCAATGAATTAACAATTAGTTGAATGCATGTGACCCTGTCATTACGAGGGGACATCGATCCCTTCCATCAATTCGAGCCGGGCCATTGATTTTTATTTTGGGGAATAAACAAACGCAAGCCCAAAAGGTTTTACATGTCGGGCGAAGGAACCGACCCATTCCATGAATAACCCTCGTGGCTAGCTTATAATTAACATTATGTATCTCAGTAAAATAATATATTTGTAGGTTTATCAGCAAAGTGCGATATATGAGATTTGTAGGTTTAAAGTGTTCTCTAGCTTTAATTTCTCCCAATATGTATATAATATGTTTTAAATAATGGAAAAGCTGTTAACGTGGCTATAATTATGAAATTACACAAGTGATCACACACACACACACGGGGCAAGGATTTCGAACAACAACAGCAACAAATGAGTTGGCAGTGATAGCATGTACGTAGGGGAAACAGATGATGTTTAAACAGAAATGGCCTGAGAAGATGTGGGGAGCATAGTAATTATGGTGTCGAGAGAGAGAGAGAGAGAGAGAGAGAGGCCTTTATTGGGTCTAGTGAGAATTAGGCAAAGTAGCTAGAAAAGGGAGAGGGAGGGGATTGTAGGGAACAGTATTGGATTTAGGGTAAGTGGGGTTGGCTTAGAGGTGTAACACAAAGCTGAAGCTATTGGGAGCTCAATCCACGAGGCCCCACACTTCCACATCATACGTCTCTCTCTCTCTATCTTTTTTTTTTTTGTTGACACTCTCTCTATATCTTTTGAAACGAAAGAGACCTCATCAAATCTTCTTCTTCTTCTACTACTTGATCTATATGTACATATGCATATATGTGATGAGATCGATGTGTTCAGGTAAAGCAACTCAGCCAGGGAGAATACGGATAACCTTTTTTTCTTTTACCCTTGCTTCTAAGCCCTCACCTAGGGTTGAGCCCGTCAACCCGTGGGCTGGGGCGGGTTCGAGCTGCCGTTTGGCAGCCCGTTGGGCTGAGCCCGCGGGTTGGCGGGCCAGGCCGCCTTTTTTTATTTTTTTTTAAATTTTTTGAAAAATTAAATCTTTTATAGTTTTAATAGGAAGATGATGATGTTTCAAACTTTCAATAGCTTCAAATATTATTTTAAACCTTATTATTTCATCTTAAATGTATACTTACTTTGGAGATTATTGATTATGTATTATGTTTTTGTATTTTAAAACATTGTTAATTATATTTTTTAGAGATGTATTGTATTTTTCTTCCGAAAAATCAAATAGAGTTAATAAATTTTATGTAAATTTTTAAAATAAAAAAATAAAAAAAATAAAAAAAAAAGTGGCGGGCTGCCATTTTGGCAGCCCGGGAGATGGCGGGCTACACAACCTCAGGCTGGGACGGGCTGGCCCGCGGGCCGACGGGCCAGCCCGTTTCCCAGCTCTACCCTCACCATCCAAATCTTCTTCCTCACTTCTCCAACGGCTATTTCTTTAATAAAAAATGAAAAATAAAATACTTCATCCGTTCTTTAATATAAGCCCCAATATTGAATTGACTTTTTAGAAGGTTAAGAAAGTTAATCAAACTACTTATTTATATATATATTCTGAAATACTCATATATATCATTATATTATATATTAATTTATGAGCTATGCATATTAGTTTGAAAAAATAATAAATATATCATATAATTTAACTTCATTATTCTTCAAAAAATAGTGAACTTGTTGTATTATATTAAAGATTGCATGTGCATGTGGTAAATATGTAGTTATGTGAGAATATATATTGACTCTTTGAATTCCATGTCCATCTTAATTTATACGGTTCAAATTGATTTTGAGTTATCAATATTCAATTAACTACATACTGTGTGTGTGTATGAGAGGTGTAGCATAAGAAGCTAGGCTACATTAACATGCATGTTATTGAATGAGGGTGCGTCAGAAGAAAATTTCAATTCTCATGCCAAGCTGCCTCTGCCACCACACAATTCATAAGGCAAAATTAGATATGTTTTGTAAGTACGCTTCAGCAGTAGATATGATCATTTAATTTCAAAGGCTTGGTAAAGAAAAATAGGTAGGCACTACTTGGCTTCGTTCAAAAGGCAGTTAGGCAGAATAATATATATATATATATATATCTCTCACATAAAGCAACCAAACGTTAATCATGCTTATTATTTTATATTATTCAAACGAATAAAGAGGGTGATCGAAAATATGACTGTGCATGTTCGATTTGCGAAAATCATCACAAAATCTATTTTGATTACAAAACCTCGATTAAAAATTTATGTTTTCTTTTTAATAATTTTTCCTCTTTTTCCTACTTTTCCTCTTTCCTCTTTACTATTTTTTTGCTTCTTTCTCTTTCTTATTTCCTACTTTTTCCCTTTTTTATCTTTCCTCTTTCCTACTTTTTCTTTCTTTCTCTTTTCTCTCTCCTACTTTTCTTTCTTCTCTTTCCTATTTCCAACTTTTCATTCTTCCTCTTTCCTCTTTCCTACCATTTTTTTGCCTCGGAATCCGTAAAAGCTAATGGGTCTGTTTGAGAAAGCGGTAGATAAGTGTTTTTACGCAAGCTGAGGTAAATATGTGGAAGAGATTATCTTATTTTATGAAAAAATATTGTTGAACGTGCTTTTGGATGAGATTTAAGTGTTTTCAAACGGACCCAATAACTTTTCAAACATAAATCACTTTTTAAAATCTGTTTTATATTAGAATCTGTAAAAGTTATTTTCAAAATAACTTTCAAACAAACCCTCTATACGTGATCGGGATTTGCCTCAAATACATAAACTGGGATATGATTCAAATAGGACATATATGTATATGCATGTGAAAATTGATGGGTCTGATTACATTGTTGGATCGGAGAGGGATTGATGGGGAAAATGGGAAGCACGTGGAATCGAGAGAGGGTTATGCGCTTATTTGGAAAGCCATTCTTTCCAACGGTGTACGTAAATCGAGACAAAACCATCTTGAAATCTGTAAAAACCATATTGAAATCCGTAAAACCATCTCGAAATTTCCAAAATGCCTCAAAATCTGTAAAATCTATTTTCCCAACGGAGTTCCCAAACAAGCACTATAATGTAAAGGAGTTGAAGGCATGTTTGGTTGTTAATCGAGAACAAGGAGAAGAAATAATGGTCACTCAATTTATTTATTATGGTGATTACCCCCTGCGTAAGTAACGCTTATTCTTTTAAAAAATAAGTTTTCCATTGAAAAAATTTCATAATAAACATTTTAAATTTTGAGCTGTGGATCAATTGGGTTGATTGGATCACACAACTGGGCCAGTCAGAAATCCGATCCGGAAAATTGTGAACTGTGGTGATTTGAGTTCACCAAGGTAATTTGGTCAAGGCTGTTTTTTAATAAAATTATTTTTTCAGTTTTATTAAATTTAGACTACGTTTAACGTGATGTATTAATTCAGTTTACCATCACATTGAAGATTTCCTATTTTCTTTTTTTGAATTAATCACTAAATTAAATTATCATTAACTATTAGAAATTATGTTTTAATGTTTGGTTATTTTTTTCGGTAACTTTTGAATGATTGCAAAAATAAATATAAGTATCTGATTTGAAATGCAACAGTTGGAGTCACGTGATATGGAGTGTCGGAGCCACGTTTAAAGTTATGGTGGGCAAATGCCTCCACTGGAATTTTTTTGTTATATGTAAATAGCCGTTAGATTTTTATTTTGCATCCATTGATATTTAAAATTTAAATCCACTTAAACTAATTATCATTTACAAAAATAAAAAAAATTGTCCGCACCGATGATATGGAGAGAGGCCTATGGCTCCATGAAATGAGAAATAGACACAAATGGAAGGAGCTGCATTCCAGCTGCCAAACTCGCCATACTGTCAATGTGTGTTTGTGTATCTATATATACGACGACCACATCTCTGTCTTGCAAGTTTCAAATATTTTCTTTTCGTGAAAAGAGATAATCCCATCCATATATTTATCTCAACTTACGTAAAAATATTTCACTACCGTTTTTTTGAACGGACCCAATCACTTTTTTTTTCTCACGAGATTGATAGGTGTAATTAACGACAAAAAAAAAATTCAAAGGAGACAAATACCGAACAATGTGTGAATGAAGGGACATGATTTCATGTGCCTGTAGGGATTAAAGGCGGGCTGTGGGCTACAAAATATTTCGGTGCAGACAGTGGCGCCTCTTTCCGGTGGCATCACGGCTGGTTTGGCACGCTTTTGGGGCTTAACTAATGATTGCCTCACACTCATCGTCCTTCAACCTCACCTCCTCACGCCCACGTACCGAATTTGTTTTTTTTTTTCCAAAGAAAGGAGCCATAAAATTAAACATAAACAAACTTACAAAGTCCCAACAGATACCAACCACACAAACAAGCTAACACCAATAAACTAGCCACAAGCAAAAAAGTAAAGATAAGACAAACAATAAAAGGTTCAAACATAACAACAAGCGAAACTCTGGCATCAACCAACCAAAATGCCTTTAACTGCGACGGATCCTGAGATACCCAATTAGAAGGTTAAGAGCCGTTTAACGAAGCTTTGACAAACCATCTCGCTGTCAAATATGCTTCCAAAGGAATCCATATATAAAAATGGTTCCTGATCAAATTCCTTGATTAACAAATCCCAAGGAGAACAATAAGAATACTAATAATAAGACAACCACAGCCATCTTGATAACAATGGATAGTATCACCGCATCAGCCTACACAAGAACAATGATTCCATACACACTGGACAGGCCCATGATTTGCCAACATAAGAACAGTGTATCCAATCACACTGAACAGGCACATGTTAAGCTCAAGATGAACAGCATGTACAAACCCACTGAACAGACTCGAGATGATGATTCCAACCAGACCATCACTTAAACTTGCCTTAAAATTAGAAACCACAAAAACACCGATCATCAACTCAAAAGAGAAAACCTCACACCCATCAAACCTAATCATAGAAAAAGATTCAGCGACCAACATTTTAGTGCTATGACCTTCCACTCCTCCTCTCCACCTCAATACATTCCACATCAAGCTAACCAATCCACTAATAGCAAGGATAACACCCCTAAACTTGAAAGATGTTCTGCTCAGACTGAAGATACATCTAATCTCACTACATAAACAGATAACCCATGCTATCCAGGTGAATTTAACAACAACCTCAGTCAATCTACTCTTCAGCATTCTCAATACCAAATCAACTGTATAAGCAAATATTAGAGTATTGGTTCTGCTAATTCTTCATATATTTTCCTTTCATTACTACTCTATACATATGTATAAATATTTACATACTTTTATAATGGATCCGTTTGAGAATGCGGTAGAGAAGTACTTTTACGCAAGTGAAGTAAATATGTAGAGGAGATTATCCCGTTTTACGGAAAAACACTGTTGAACGTGCTTTTGGGGAGTAAATAAATTTTTTTACAAGCGCAATATCACATCATCCATACTTCACCAATAAAAAATTCTAAATATTTTTTATTGTGGATCTCGTGTCCCATAAATTTTCTCTTAATTATAATGGGTTATAGAAAATGAGAAATAATTAGGATAAATTTATGAGATATGAGATCCACAATAGAGAGTATTTTAAACATTTTATTTAAGTATAATATATAACGTGTCATTCACAGAGTATGTAATTATTTCTCTATTACACGTACTACCACCATGTGTTTTCATTACCATTCATTATACTCATGAGAATCTAAGACACATTTTTTTTGGCAAAAAAAAAAGTAAGACACAATTTTAAAATTTATCAATTTTCTCCTTTTCTCTTAAACTGTCTTTATTGGATTCGTTTGGAAAAGCGATAAAGAAATACTTTTACGTAAGCCGAGGTAGATATGTAAAGGATATTGTCTCATTTTACAAAAAAACACTATTGAACATACTTTTAGGTGAGAGTTAAGTATTTCCAAACAAGCACATTGATACCTCTTGACGGCAATCAGGTAAGATACAGGGAAGGAATTGATGACAAACGATTAGAGTGCTTTTTCTTTAAAAAAAAAAAGAGGTTATGTTAGCTTATTCAACTAACTTGTTTAATTCAATCAAATTAATTAAATAGTCATTAGGTTGAGAATCATAGTATACAGTGGCGGAGCCCGTGGGTTTAATATTAAAACTCAGTGGATACATAATAAAAGATATACCAATTATTTACATAAAAATTAAAAAGTTGAGTGGGAACATTTGCTCAGACTCAACTCTTCATAGCTATGCCACTGATAGTATACATGTACATGTTTGGATGTCTCACTCTAACACTACAAGCTATGGATTCATTCCAGCCATATCCCCCGAATTTAAAAAAAAAAAAATCCTTTCGTAGTAATAATTGCCTTCATTTTCATTCAAATTATCATCATTGGACGCCATCACTTCACTTACGTGCCATAGAGGATCATGATAATTATGCAGCGTCATTATAATATTAATATATTTCTCTGCCACTTGGGCATATGGTTGCTCCACAACGTATTTGTATCAACGTAAAAAAAATTTATTCACATAAATTAAAATAAAATTTATCTTATATATCTATCTTTTAAATAAAAATCACATTAAAAATAGTTTTGGAGTGTTTGGCAAAACTTCTAAACATCCCAAAAGTACATTCAACAGTATTTTTTTCGTAAAATGAGATAATCTCCTTAATATATTTACATCGTAAATGGTAAAAACACTTCTCTACCATTTTTCAAATGGATTTTTTGTGTTGCTAATTCAAATGATAAAAAATGTTATTAAAACTGTTCCTAGCATAAGTAGATTGAATTGAGCGATGCGGTGTGATAAACGAGAGGGACAAAAAAAGGAAAGGAGGGAAAACAAAACAGAGAGGCATGCGAGGGTGAAATGTCCATTTCACCCTTCCTCTATATATCCTTTCCCCCCATCCACCACCCCTCTTGTCTTGCCCTATGATTATCAATAACATACTTACGAAATATGAATCAGATTTACAAAAAAATAGTTTTTTTTTACGATATGACATTTCATTTGCTCCATTTGAGAAAGAGTGGAGATATGTCTTATCTAAACTGAAACTTGTTAAAAAGTTGTGAATTTTAAAAAGCATGCTAATATGCTACGTGTCAAAAACAGAATTATATAAATTAATTTAAATGATCCAGAATGGAATAATAAAAATTATTATTTAAATTTGTGTGTGTATATATATGATATAAATATAATCACATCATCAAATTGTACAATAAGAATGAAAAATAATTAAACATTATATGCAACGTAAAGTTATATCTAGAATATAAATATAATTTTATCTTTTTAGCGTGTATACATGTCATTTTACAAGCTTGCAGATCAGATTTTTCAAAAAACATGTTTACCCTATTTACACATTCAAACCTTTAAATAAAATTTGGTCTGACCCTTTTTTTCAAACAGGTTAGGCTTATTTGGATAGCCCGTTTGGGCATCTAAAAACCATTTTTACGTTTACCGAGACAAAATTCCTCTCACATATTTACCTCGGAATCTGTGTCCGTTCTCCCAACGGACTTACCAAACAAACCCTAGGTCAAGCTAGAGTCCCTAACATGCCGTCTAACATAATTTCACCCTTCCGTGCAGGCCTTTAAACATACTCTCTTCGATATATGGAGAAGAGATTCCTAGTTTATTACTCACTCTATTTTTTATTATAAAGAATAGCTATCACACTTGCCTTATAAGAAATGAAAGAGATACTCTTCTATTTATAACATCTGTTCAGAGTTTGTCTAAAAGTTATAATTCTATATTTTTAATAGTTGTTAACTGTTATTTTATAGTTTTATTTTTATTATTGATACTACGCATATTGGACATTAATAAATAAAAAGAGATGTGGGATATATGTTAAAACAGGTGCAGAGTTATTTTTTTTTTGAAAATTTAAAATAAGAGTGTAACAATTTAACAACTGTCATTTATATTGAAAACTTACAGTGACTCTCCATGTAACTACACATCACCCATTCACTAATTGAGTTTAATTATATAAAGGCTTTTAATTGTTGCCTTGGCGCCGGTACTTCTCCGTCACACAGGTGGATCGTGTTTACAAAATTTAAAATCTCCTGATTAAATTTAAAACGTTGAACCACGCTTCGTTAATTAAACAATTATCTATAAATCGCCACACCATCGTAAAATTATTCATCACTCATTATTCAAGAAGCAAAGTAAACGAATATAAATTAAAGGTAAAATTATACAATTCACGAAAAGAATTTAATATAAATCAAGAGCTGTTGTTGGTGAGGAACTGAGGATGACGATGAGGAGGGAGTGGTAGGAAAAGGGAAAAGGAAAGAGATGGGAGCGAGAGGGGTGGTTTGGCCATATTTGAAATTGGGAAACAGAGAGATTAAAGAGAATTGGGGGGCTTGAATGCAAAATCTCAGGTTGCCACGTAAGGCAAAACATCATGCTTACGGCTTACCCCCAACATCCTAAACTCGGCCTCCCCCTTCCCCACCAACCAAACCCCTAACATTTATTCATCTTTAATTAGAGCATCAACCCCAACCAATTAATCACCATCTACTTAAAGGATCCATTGGACAACACGGTGAAGAAGTACTTTTACGTAAGTCGAGATAAATATAAGAAGAAGAAGAACACCTCATTTTATAGAAAAATACTATTGAGCGGGCTTTTGACATCTCCATAAGTGTTATCAAACAGAGCCAGTAATATAATCCACACCCATCCTAATAAATAAATAAATGTAAAATTCACCTGAGGATTTTGGTCACGTTCTAATTAATAAAAAGGCCACGTCATCCCTTCTTATCTCCCATGCATGTGTTGGATTTCTCCTCAATAGAGCACTCCCTTGGATCCTTGTTGTGAAGCATTTTGTACAAGAAATGAATGGCGCTTATTATTATTTGTTATCCGTCGTGCTATTAATTACATTCAATGTTGCAAATTTTGCTGGAAGATGTACAAGAAATGAATGGGTCCGTTTGGTAAAGTGGTGGAGAAATACTTTTACCATTTATGAGGTAAATGTGTGAAGGCGATTATCTCGTTTTGAGGAAAAATACTGTTGAACTTGCTTTTAATTTATTGAGAAGTTTTCCCAAACACCCCCATTAATTCCCGATCGTACACCTTGAACCTATTAAAAAAATTTTGATAAAATTTTTCTTTTCTGCCTTACAGGATGTAATTTATCATTTTAAATATGAATAAATTTGGAGTTTTTTTATTTTAAAGCAGATTATATAGCTTAACCACCTTTTTCTCAATTCTCGTGAAATGGGTAAAAATGCTTAACCATAAAAAGCCGGAATCTATGTTATTATTATTTTGAGGAGGGGAAGGGGGTGTAGGTAAATAACTAAGGGAAATTTAGTTTCAGATCCCAAATAAGCAACTTATTTAAGGAATGATCCCATGGATGAAAGTATTTAATAAGAGGTCCCATTGACAACATGAGGTCATTGTATTGATAACATCATGCACTGTGTTGACAACACCTCGTGTTGTCAATGGGACCTCTCATTAAATATTTTCATCCATGGAATATACCTTAAATAAATTGTTTATTTGAGATCTGAGACTAAATTTCTCAATAATTAATTAATAATGGGGGAAACGTACGTCAGCATCAAGGTGTGGTATGCATTTGGAAGAGTTGAAAATGCAAGAATAGCCATAATAGGGTCCAACCTGTGGTGAGTGAAGACTTGTGTTCAATGGACGTGTTTGGTTAAGAGCCCTTTTATCGCCAAGCAATCCATTTCCACTCTCTTTCCATTCCACCCTCTTCCTCATTCCTATTTCCTATGCATTCTCTCCTCCAACCCCTTTTCCCTTTCCTCTCATCTCTTTTGGGTAGAGCCGGGAAAATGGGCCTAGCTCGCGGGTTGAGCCCGCCAACCGCGCGGGCTGGGGCGGGTTCGGGCTGCCGTTTGGCAGCCCGTTTCTAAAACGGGCCAGACGGGCTGAGCCCGTCTAGCCCGCGGGCTAGGGCGGGTTGGCGGGCCATCGGCCTTTTTTTATTTTTTTGAAAAAATTAAATCTTTTATAATTTTAATAGGAAGATAATGATGTTTCAAACTTTCAATAGCTTCAAATATTATTTTAAACCTTATTATTTTATCTTAAATGTATACTTACTTTGGAGATTATTGATTATGTATTATGTTTTTGTATTTTAAAATATTGTTAATTATATTTTTTAGAGATGTATTGTATTTTTCTTCCGAAAAATCAAATAGAGTTAATAAATTTTATGTAAATTTTTAAAATAAAAAAATAA
>JANTPZ010105333.1:0-16881 GCA_025593235.1 Vachellia pachyceras
TTCATTCCATCTCTTCCTAATTTTCCTCCCTAATCCAAAAATACCAAAAACAAGTTTTAATTTCTGCATTTAGATTAGTAGAATAGTTAATTTCAAACCGAAACCCCATTTGCATTTTGCATAGCGAACACAAGCATAAGCTAATAACTATTTGGCGCGCGACTTGCTTCCGGTGAGAACGACCCTGGGTTGCAACTATACAACCCTTGGAGATTATAAATTTAATTCTTGGCAAATTTTCAAGGTTGACCAACGACACTGTTTTGCGATTTGCGAGACAGGGCACGCCAGTCACAATCTTCTCAGTGTGAACCAAAGTGCTGACAAAGATATTTGGATGATCTATGACTCTCAGGAATGCTTCGTTATCAGCAAAAAGAATCTACCAATTGATAAAGAAAAACTGAACATTCAACTCAGAGCTCATAGGGATGGTAACTGCTATACCATAGATTTAGAAAAGAATTTCATGAATTCCTGCTTAATCAGTCAAGCTGCTGAAACTCAATTATGGCATAAACGATTAGCACATGTAAACATGCATCAACTTGATAAATTAATCAGAAATAAATTAGTTCAAGGGCTTCCTAAACTAAAATTCAAAAATGATTTGATCTGTGATGCCTATCAAATGGGTAAACCGATAAAATCTTCTTTCAAATAAAAAACAGAGATTTCTTCAAAAAGACCTCTTGAACTACTTGATCCGACTCCACCACAGATTATAAAACTTTGTCATTGTCTAGCCTTGGAAATGGATAAAAAGATTTGTGATTTCCAAGGATGGTGCAACCCTAGGGTCGTTCTCTCCGGAGCTTTGTATACCACTAGATTTTAGCTTGTGTTTAAGTTAGTTTTGCAATTGAACACTGTCTTTGATTCAAAATAACTATGTATCTAAAGGCTAAATACAAAATAAAATTTCTTTTTGGTATTTTTTAATTATGAAGAAGCAACAAAAATAGGATTAAGATGTAAAGTGGTTGATGGTGGATTCCCTCTTGAAAATGAATATCATCATCATAGTTCGCAAAAGATTAGGGAAAGTATTAGTTTTTGCACTAAGTTTCGTAATGAAAAGCCCAACAACTCGCTAGGTCAAAAAATCCCATGTAATGAACTCCATTCCATGAAACCCTTTAAAAACACTTAGTGTGTGTACGGAAATCGCAAAGTGAAAAATTCAACTCAACACATCATTGCCTCTAAAATCAAGCACAACTAGGAAGATAGAAGAGAACAACAAAGATTTCATTGAATAGGTAGGAGTGAGACTTCACTCTACCATGTCAACCACAAAACAAGTTTAATACACAATTAATTCAAGTTTGGCTCAATCGAGACCAAGTATCTACGTACAAATTACAAGTTCTAACTTAGAAACCAAGTGATCCATAACATAAATACATATTGAAAACTAATACTCCCCTTTCGGAACTTCAAACTCAGACTATCTTCATCTTCGAGGGGAAAAGTGATGATCATCTACTCATTTGATGGGAAATTGAGCTTCGAATGGATGATTGGAGGTGCATGGGTAGATTGATGGTGAGATGGGGTGAGATTAGGGTTATGAGTGGAGAGAATGAGAGAATACGTGAATAGTGATGATCTCTACCTCCTTCCTTCCTCTCTCTTCTCAAAACTTACCCTATTTGGTGTGTATTAACCGTCCAGGGTCAAATCCAAGAAGGTGGGTCGGGTTTTGTTTCAATTCAGAGCCTGATTTGTTGCTGTTGTGCGATATTCGCCGCATTGAACATGAGGTTTCATCGTAACGAACCTCTCCTGAGGGCTCATGCTTGTCTGAGTGAACTTTAGCTGCGGCGAATTGTGAATTGCACTGCGATGAACTTGCCCAAAGCTGTATCCTTATGTTCTTGTTCAGAATTCCTTAAATGAAATAGCACATATTTGAAGTATCATTTGCTCATGATGGA
Organism: Vachellia pachyceras; assembly: GCA_025593235.1. Lineage (NCBI taxonomy): Eukaryota > Viridiplantae > Streptophyta > Magnoliopsida > Fabales > Fabaceae > Vachellia > Vachellia pachyceras. The sequence goes on from JANTPZ010105333.1 coordinate 1,941, forward strand.
ATTTAAGCACAATTGTATCATTATTCATGGCAGATGCACCCAAAATCACACTAATTCAGATCAACAACTCTAAATCTCAAATTAAGCACAAGAAGGGTCATGAAGGACTAAAATTGAATAAAAAACTCTCGAAATTCAAGCACAAAAGTGGTATAAATAAGGTTCAATCAAAATTCCCCCACACTTAAACCTTTGTACTCCTGGACAAAGCTTTTCAAAAACTTTAAATGATCAATGCATCAAGAATGTGTCCTCATGAATCTAGGACTACAGAATTTAGCAAAAAAAATTTGTCAAGGAATTAACAAGGATAATGGTAGAGACAATAATAAATTGATCCCTGAGATAGTTCAATTCAAGAGACTGAATAAAAGATACTTTCTCTCCATAGGTAGAAGTATTTCTCTCTCAGCTCACTATGTAAGGACAATTTCACTCATGGTCTGCTGATTATAATCTCTACCATAGGCTTGAAATTATTCTACCTCTCTACCATGAGATCAATATAATGTGAATCAAGAGACTTTGGGGTTTAAGATGGATGATGGGGTTGTAAAGAATGATGTAAAATTATGAAAAGAAATCCTTGAATACATAGCACTAAAGGAAACTAAACATATTAGTGGATTTGCAAGACTTTAGAGAAATTCATGTTTAGGCAATATACTACTTTTCTCTTTATTTTTCTCTTCTTCTCTTTTTCTTATCTTTTTTTATGTGTCGATATATATATTTTTCTCTTTTTTAGAAGAAATTACGAACCAAAATTTGATCAGAATATGCTTGCTTACATAAAAAGAATGTAGTTCCCAAATGCTGGTTCTCAAGAGTGAATGTTTCAAAAGGGTGACAATGGTTAAGTTACGAAGGGTTTGGGTTCGGGCAAAATGGACAGTTTTGAAATGAAGGCCTCTATCATTTTCATAGAATATTGGATCATAAAGCTTTGATTAAGAATCAAGACAAGTTCTAGAGAAATTACAAATTAAGACAGACCCTCACTAATCAAATGAAATTAGGCCCAATTATCCTCACGACATCTACTCTTATCATTTGCTAATTACTCGAAAAATGTAATTAACTAAAAACTTTATCCTTTAAAATCATGCATCAATTTCCCAATGCATTGTCTATGAAAATCATAATATTTGATTTTTGTTCAAGAATATTAAAGGCATAAAGGTAAGATGAACCTTTTATTTTGAAATTTCAAAACGTAAATTTTTTTAGATGCACTGAAGTTTCGCCGCAGCTAACCACAAAGTTGGTCACGGCGAACCACACCTGAGAGAATGGTTATGTGTGTAAGTGGTTTCTCCGTGGCGCAACCATAAGATGGTCACGGCGAAACACACCCGAGGGGTGAATTGCCTTATTTTGACAACTCACCGCGGTGAACAACAAAATTGGTCATGGCGAAAATGGTCAGAGAGCGAAATGTATTATTCAAAACATCTGGAAAATAAAAACTTTTCACAAAAATTTTAAGAAATCTAAAAATTTCCAAAGTTTTAACAAAATAGCCCAACATTTAACCTTCAAAATTTTTTCAAAACTTCCTGTTGCATTTTAAAATCAAGGTATTGCTTGGAAAACTTAAATCTTAAATCCCCCCACACTTAAATCAAACTTTGTCCTCAATGATTGGAAGGAAAGATTTAATAATCACAAAGAAAGCATGGAATTCGCAAGCAACAATGGACATTTATGCAAGCATGGAACGCAATTCAAGAAAACTGCATAGGAACATCCATATATATATACATATACATATATAGCTGTATAAATCAAGTTCACATTCAATTCACAGCGAGCCACTCTTTCATATTCCATTTGGCATAAAGAAAACTAGAGATCAAAATGAGGGGAGTTTATTGAATTCAAAATCTAATTACTTTACCTCCTATTAGACAGTTCCTCTCCCACACTTATACCATGCATCATTGTATTAATTTATTTCAGCAAAAACATAGATGTAAAGTAAAGAGTAAGTGGAGGAAAGGAACAACCTGGTAGCTAAGGCGGCTTGTAATTCTCATGGTAGTGCTTCAATATATGTCCATTAATCTTTATAATAGCTCCAGTTTCCTCATCTTTGAGCTTTACCATACCAAAATTGTGCGCCTTTATTACTAGGAAAGGCCCGTCCCATCAGTCATTGAATTTTTGTGGTTTAAAACTAAAACGAGCCTTGAAAAGTAGCACCCTATCACCTTCTTTGAAGTTCTTTCTCAGGATGCCCTTGTTATCTACAAACTTATTCTTTTACTTATACATTTTTTTCATTTTCATATGCTTCCAATCATAACTCTTCCATTTCCTGTGCTGCAGCTTCCGTTCATTTCCAATAGATTCCATATCCATGTTACACTGCTTGACTGCCCAATAAGCGTAATGTTCCAACTCTACCAGAAGATGGCACGGTTTACCAAATACCAACAGGTATGGTGACATTCCAATTGGAGATTTGTACGCGGTTTTGTAGGCCCACAGTGCTTCTTCTAGGTGGAGGCTCCAGTCCTTCTTCGATGGTTTAACCATTTTCTCTAGAATGTGCTTCTCCTCTCTATTTGATACTTTGGGTTGACCATTGGTTTGTGGATGATAGGCAGTAGAGATTTTGTGGGTGTCACCAAACTTCAAAAACAGTTTATTCATAATTCTATTACAAAAGTGGGTGCCTCTATCACTTACTATGGCTTTGGGAATAGCAAACCTACAGAAAATGTTTGACTTGACAAAGTTTAACACAGTTTGGGCATAATCTTTTCTAGTAGGAATCACCTCAATCCATTTGGAAACATAATATACGGCTAAGAGTATATACACAAAGCCAAAGGATGACAGAAAAGGTCCCATAAAATCAATACCCTAAATTTCAAAAATTTCAAAGAACAACAAGGGTTGTTGAGGCATTTCATGACGTTTACCTAATCCCCAAAGCATTGGCATCTATTGTTGGGATTAGTACATACACGTAGCGGAAATTAAATTTTTCTAATCCTAAATACGGATCTGTCAAAAGCGTTTAGATCGAGGAGATGAAGTCGTACCTTTTGGGTTTCAAGATCGTCTCTTCTTTACGTGTGGATCTCTTCAGATTCCACAACGTCCCACGTTCTTACTTTCGATCATGAGGAGCCGATGTTCTTTCAATCGCCTCCCTCTACCGGTATCCACGTGAACAGTCTCCAACAATAGCAGCGTGCTAGCGCCTCTTTATTTCACTCTCTCTAGGGTTTCGTGGCTCAAGAATGAATTCAAAATACTGAATGGGATGCCTCTTCTGTTCACGAGCACTTATATTTATAAAGCTCATAGAGTGCATCATAATAAAGGATTAATCTTTTATTAATATTGAAAAATTCGAATTTTAATTTCAAAAGATATTCTAGATCTATTCTTGAATTTTGAATTTCAAAAGATATTCTAGATCTAATCTTGAATTTCAAATTTCAAAAGATATTCTAGATCTAGTCTTGAATTTTGAATTTCAAAAGAATATTCTAGATCTAATCTTGAAATTCAATTTTCAAAAGATATTCTAGATCTAATCTTGAAATTCAAAATGTTAAATTCGAATTTTGCAATCTTAATTTGGATTAAATTGATCTGATCAAATCATATCCATTTAATTAATCCAACTAATGAGCCAACAGATTTAATTTATCCTTATAAATTAAATTGACGTTAGTTGTTTAATTTATCAAATAAATTAAACTAACACACACAAATATTATTTATATAATATTGTGCAATTTCAAATTTCAACATATATACACATATATTTAAAATTCGATTAAACCCTAAAAATAAAGCTTATGTTCTTAGGAATGCTTGTGATGGAAATAAAAGTTGAAAAATCCACTTTTGCCAAATTGTTTTGCATGTCTCAGCCAGATTAGTTTCAGTGGGAAGGAGTGTGAATTTGATGATTCTGATGTATATAGAATGAAAATTGTGTAGGATATAAGTGAGAAAACAAGTTTAGAAGCATTAAAATAAATTTTGGTAAGGTTAAGGGTTTGTGACCTTAAGTTGTCCAAGAAAGATTTTATGAAGAGTTAAGTTTTGTAATGCATTGTTTATGGCCTATTATTGATTCTAAATGAATTATGATATGTGTATGAATGTGAATTGCAAAAAGTAAAGTTTTAAAGTTCAAGAAGGAAGCCCTTAAAGTTAAGATGAACTCTTGGCTCAAATATTCACCTCCTCGATTAGATCAAAGGCTCTTAATTGTCTTGCCAAGTTGGTTTTGCACTTCATTTTGGAATATTTTGAACATTTAGAAAGATTCAGATTTATGTTTCATTAGGTAAACATAGCTATATCTACTGAAATCATCTATAAAAGTAATTAAGTACATGTAACCTCCTCTGGCAGGTGTGTTTAGTGGTCTACATACATATGATGTATGAGGTCCAATAAATCAGTGGCCCTTTCACTGTGCCCAGTAAAAGGTGCCTTAGTCATCTTTCCCAATAAACAAGATTCACACGTGTCGATTGATTGAAAAACAAATAAGTTAAGAAATCCATCTTGATGGAGTTTAGAAATGAGTTTCTCATTTTCATGGCCTAAACGACAATGCCATAGGTAGGTTGGATTCAAATAGTTTGATTTAATCCTTTTAGCAGTTACGTTAGAAATATTTCCACTTGCGAGGTGTTCTAAATTTAAGAGGTAATGATCAAGATGCAGATCACCATCAACATTAAATTGTCATTACGATAAATAGAACATTTTCAAATCCCAGCAATGGAAGTATAACCTTCTTTATCTAAATAAGGAAGAGAAACAATATTACTACTCAAAGTAGGAACATAAAAGCAATTGTTCAATACTAACAAAAGCCCACTGAGCAGAACTAATTCATAAGTGCCTATAGTTAGAGCAGCAACTCTTGCTCTATTCCCAACGCATAGGTCCACTTCGCCCTTTTTCAGTGTTCTACTGTCCTGGAGGTCCCACACACTTATATAGATGTGAGAACCACATGTAATATCAAATACCCATGCAGAGGAAGTAGAACAATGAACATCTATAACATAAATACATGAAGATATAGCCCCGCTATCCTTCCTTTTCTTTTTCAAATCTTCCAGGAAGAGTTTGCAATTTCTTTTCCAATGACTAGGCTCATTGTAGAAACGGCAGACTACATCCTTTGGAGGCTTAGCCTTATCCGGCGTGCACTTGGTTTTAGGTTTATTTGGCCTTTTGGTCTAACCAGTAAAACCTTTACCCTTTCCAATGCCCTTGCTTTTCCTCTTCATGCTTGAGAACAATTCTCAAGTTCCTGAACCAGTCAAGAAAGTTCGTTCTATTGAGTTTATCCTTTTGAAGGACTGATCGTAGTGATAGTGTAGCAGTATTACTAGTGAACATGATTCTACAATTTCAAAATACACAAGGTAGATTATTAATCTCCCACTAAATCAATAATAATCAATATGATTAGTGGGCTAAGATCCATATTTCACTTAAATTTAACTCCGCTTTGGCAAGACCTTAAATTCAAGTTATTTAGATAGGTAACCTTTTGCCAATTACATCATATGTAACTCTTAGATTTTATGGGATTTAGTCATCATATAACCCAGCATGTTTAATCCCATCTAATGCCTTGAGATCCAAAACCGTTTTGATAATCTCAATTAAGTCAAGACAATAATGAATTGTGTGAGTAGCACCATTACTCACGATTGTTTTCCCAAGATAACTCAAATGCATCCACTTTGGTGGAACCTACAACTGAGCGATCGAGGTTTTGACAATTATTCATTAATTGGCGGCATTATGACTTAAGATTGAATTATGAGGATTTTTTTTGTAAATTAACTAATTTATATGTATATAATGCAGTTTATATCTTATACAAATACCATATTCAACGATCGTTAACTATCATGCAATTATCTAATCTAAAGCACATAATAAACGTGAGACAACATGGCTGTCCTAACCTAAATCCTCCCAAGCCAATGAAAGGAATTCTAGAAAATATTAAAAGATTACATTGAAAGAAACCTCATTTGAACATACTAGGGGAGTAAGATGAGACAAGAATGTACATCATGAATCTTTAGAGGAAGGCACGACACACAGGCCGTATTTAAATTTTACAACCCCTTGTAAGACTAAAGCCATGTTGTTTCACCATACCCATTCAATCATTCAAGATCAAATCACAATAAGCAATAATTTATACAATACAAATGATTCTTATCATGTTCAGATTATATCGTGCTACGCATACGGGGTCGAGGGGAGCAGAAGCTAAATTTTAAATCCAGTTTCTTTATTGTGGAAAAGTTTCAGGATTTAATAGAGCATAAACCCGTGACCAAAACAGTACATCATATGTATTGCAGATTCGCATCACATACGAATCCATGATCGTATAAATCGCACTCGTGTATACATCATATATATATGGACATAAATCCCCTCATATGAATAGATTCGATACATGGTGTACCATATACAGAATTAAAACACATATGTTATGTATTACATACATCACTCATACATGCTTACAACATACATGCCTCAAGAATACGAGAACCTATATATCATATTCTCAGTCATAACGCACATATTTATTAAAGAAAGCATACGTCTCATGCTAATCATACAAACTCAATCTAAACGTACAATTGACCTAGCTCTGATACCATTATTGGGATTAGGACATGCAAGCAGAGGAATTTAAAATTTTCTAATCCCAAATATGGATCTGTCAAAGGCGTTTAGATCGAGGAGATGAAGGTGTACCTTTTGCATTTCGAGATTGTCCCTTCCTTTGCATCTGGATCTCTTCAAACTCCACAACCTTCTACGCTCTTGCTTCCGATCACGAGGAGCCGACGTTCTTTCAATCGCCTCCCTCTACTGGTATCCATGTGAATAGTCTCCAACAATATCAGCGTGCTAGCGCCTCTTTATTTCACTCTCTCTCTAGGGTTTTGTGGCTCAAGAGTGAATTCAGATTCAGAATGGCATACCTCTTCTGTTCATGAGCACTTATATTTATAAAGCTCATAGAGTGCATCATAATCAAGGATTAATATTTTATTAATATTGAAAAATTCGAATTTTAATATCAAAAGAATATTCTAGATCTAATCTTGAAATTCTAATTTCAAAAGGATATTCTAGATCTAATCTTGAAATTCGGATTTCAAAAGATATTCTAGATCTAATCTTGAAATTCAGATTTCAAAAGATATTCTCAATCTAATCTTGAAATTCGAATTTCAAAAGGATATTCAAGATCTAATCTTGAAATTTGAAATTTGAAATTCAAAATGTGAAATTCGAATTTTGCAATCTTAATTTGGATTAAATTGATCTGATCAAATCATATCCATTTAATTAATCCAAATAATGAACCAACAGATTTAACTTATCTTTATAAATTAAATTGATGCTAGTTATTTAATTTATCAAATAAATTAAACTAACACGCACAAATATAATTTATATAATATTGTGCAGTTTCGAATTTCAACATATATACACATATATTGAAAATTCGAATAAACCTTAGAAATAAAGCTTATGTTGGGTTGTTCTTGCGTGCGACCCTGTAGGACCGTATAAAGTTGGTAGTGGGCTAATCTCACCATAAGCCCACAAGTCGCAAGCAGTCTCTAGCAAGACATTACGACTACCCAAATCATACGGGGATGGTTAACATGACGTAACCTCTTATGCAACCACATCACGTCCCTTTTGTCACACGATATCTTAGTCAAGGATTTGGCATGGATGACGTCATCCTCCTATTCCCGGCCATTACTTTCTCGATCCCTGAGTGGTCTGATCAAAGAAACGAAAACCCATTTTCATTACAGCATGGCCATACATTTCTCAGACTCACTCATCGAGGGGCCCAGTAATAACTCTGAACTAATGTGAGGGACAAATCCCATCTTGATGACTCACATTCCTCCACATGAAAGCCCTTAAGCCTGATTATAGCCTTTTTCATCACCCGGTCAAAGGTGACTTTTGACTAGGTCAAAGCTTAGTGACTTTCATGCAGGAATCCATGTTGATCTCAGGTCAAAAGTCATTGTGACGTGATTACATATGAGATAAGCTAATGATGTAATCCATGCAGCTTTCTCATAGCGGGTTGGTCCACCACCTTGTACTCTTACAAGTACCTATGACTTTGACTCGTATCTTCATACCTTATCAAAGTCATCCTGGTCTTACTTTATCTTTGTTCCCATAGAGATAACCGACCAGGGACATTTATGACAATATTAATAATTTACCCATGGATGCAATTATCATAATAAACATACAAAGGTTACGTTAATTAAATGGAGAGAATATATAAAGATAAATAATGTGTGAGGTACAATGATTGGCCTATAAGGTACAACTTCCAACAGCTTTTTCTATACTACGCAAATGGTATATTTCACTCTTCTCCTCCTTTGCTTTCCTTTTCAGTCATTTACTTTCATTCTCTAAAACCTTAATTTAGCTTTAACTGCTTGTTTAGCCTTTGTACCTAGTTATAAAAACCTGGATATTACAGTATTTATACTTCTCATTCCAATGTAGAGAGAGATTTACTAGAAAAAGGTTACTTTTACTGATACAAGTTGTAACAGGATAAAGTAACTAAAGGTAACCAGTTGGGTTAGTGTAACCGAACCCCAAAAAGATTTTTAACTATATGTACAGCCATTAAATGCCACCAATGAGAGCTTAGCACATGCATTAAGAGGTGGTGGATTCTTGGCCTTTAGATTAAACTTACAAGTTAAGATTAAATCTACACCATCCAATAATTATGAAGGATTTTAATTAGGAAAAATTGTCTTCTTCCTTTCCTCATTTGTGACTGTCGCTCTTGGCTGAAAAAAAGGGAGCTTGTGACACCATTGTTAAAGTTTGAAGGAAGAAGAAGAGCTTCTCATACACAAGGTAAGATACTAAACTAACCAAACCTATACCTTTTCTTAATCCTTGCAACCTCCTCTACCTTTTCCATGGATTAGTTTCTTGATTAAACCTCTCTTTTTCAAGATTAAAAGTTAAGGCTTTTGAGTATGAAAGTGAGAAAGAGAAGGGTTTAGGGGAAATAATAGGTTGTAAAACACTCATTGCATGATAAGGAGTAGTTTAGTGTATATATTGGTTTGGTTTGGTTGTTGTACGAATTTTTAGAAGCTCAAAGATTAAGGGTAGATGCAGTCCAATTTTCTATCTGATGAGGAAGTGTTGTTTTCAAGTTATATAATATATGAAAAGTGGTTTGGGATCAAGAATAAGTCCCCGTATATCATGAAAGCTTGAAAAATCATTTTATTTCTCTTATGTGTAATTTTCGTCCAGTTCTGTAACAGTAGGGAAGATGCTGGATTTTGATGCTTCCATTGAGTTTAAAAGGCAAAATTGTGTAGGGTATAAGTGAGAAAACAATTTCAGAAGCATTAGAAACAATTTTGGCAAAGTTAAGGATCCAAAAACCCCCAAGTAGTACAAGCAAAGTTCTAAGAGAATTCTAAGTGTTTTAATGCATTGATTGTGGTCTATGGCTAATTAAATGATCATGATGAAGTGTAGGACTTTAAAGTTGAAAGAATAGTTCAAAAGAGCAAGAAGAAAATCACCAATTCAAGTGAAAAAGCTATGGAGAAGAGGTGGCCTAGCAATTTGAAATAATTATATTTTATTAAGTGAATTTGTGGCATTTTAGGAGAATTTAGTGCTATATTGGCTTTTATTGAACTTAATTGTATTAATTATGATTAATGATTATTATATGAAATTAAAGTCAATTAAGGATATTTTTGGAAGAAACTGAGGCCAAAAGATAAATTCAAATTAGTAAATCTAAGATTCTAAGTTTAAATTAGAAAATCTAAGATTCTAAGTTTAAAATTCAAATCAAGGACCAAATTTATAAATCCATTTATTTTACTTTTTGTTTTCATATTATATTATATTATTATTATAATAATATAATAATAATAATATATACATGTGCTGTTAGGAGAGATTTAGAGGGGCGAATTGCTTGATGATTCCATTCATTTAACAAGCACGTGGCCCACACACCACAATCTAACACCTCTCTCTCTATATATATATATATATCACGCCACAGCGCCACAGAGGAGACAAACCTCCAGACCTAAATTCATTCATAAATTCGTGAAGACACCGCTAGGGAGATTCATGCAGCCACCATCAGGAGCATTATTCCTTGATATTTCAATTTCATGGGAGTTGATATATCAGAAAATTTCCCCAAAAATTTAGAAATGGATGAAATAATCCCATGAGCAGTATTTAAGACAAAAGGAATATAAAAAAGATAAAAATGATCTAAGACCTAATTTTTACTAATTAATTAATATTGTTAGTGTAGGATTTCTCAATCCTCAGAGCACCTCTGAGATTTCTCAATCCACTATCTGTAACAACAGTAGCTCCACAAGCCTTTACAATGGGAACTCACTCCCCCTTACACTTTTCACTTAAAAAGAAGTATCTCACACTCTATTTTTCATCTCAAATTAAGCCCAACAAGCTCAAGGCCCCAACCTTAAGTTTCTCATAGATTTACAATGAAGATTGACTAGATAAACTCTCTCATAAGAGTGGATAACAATTACTGAAGCACAGGAAGTAAACTGAATGATTTACAAAGAGCGTAATAAATGTCGTAAGATGTTTTCAGTGTTTGTCACTGCTCTCTGTATTGAATGCTTGGGCTTTTATAGTTGAGAAGCAATGATGTAGCCATTAGACTTCATTAATAGCCGTTACTCATAATACCAACCAATCTGCTTCACCATTAATGGATCACTTAATGTAAAATGAATGATAAACGGTGAAGGTGGCAGACAAACGATAAAAGCTTCATGTCTGAGGTTGAGTCTGCTCTTTATTCCTTATTCCATAAGTTAAGCTTACTGTATTTATGAGAGCAGTTAGCATTCAAAAAGTCCTTAGACAATTAAAGAAAGTTTCTGCAGTGAGTAGTTGAAGTTTGTCAAAAGCAAAGTTGTCAAATAAAATAGTGCTCAAGCATAAAAATTCAATGCTTCTATCTACTCTAAAAACGGCGCCTGTTCATTTCTGGCCTTCTTTAGTAGGAAAGTACGAAAATTTTTCACTGCCTTGGAATTGCGTGGAAACTTCCTCTCTTGCTCATTTTTTAATGCTGATCCTAGATGTTTAGTTAGTTTTTCAAAATTCATCCATTTGCTCCAAAAACGGCACTCGTTCGTTTCTGGCCTTCATTGGTTGGAAAGTACGAAAATTTTTCACTGTCTCAGAATTGCGTGGAAAATTCCTCTCTTGCTCATTTTTGAATGTGGATTCTAGATATTTGGTTAGTTTTTGAAAATTCATCCATCTGCTCCAAAAAGGTGCCTGTTTGTTTCTGGCCTTCTTTGGTCAGAAAGTACGAAAATTTTTCACTGTCTCGAAATTTCGTGAAAACTTCCTCTCTTGCTCGTTTTTGAATGCTGATTCTAGATATTTGGTTAGTTTTTGAAAATTATCCATCTGCTCTAAAACGGTGGCCATTCGCTTCTGGCCTTCTTTGGTCGAAAAGTACAAAATTTTTTTACTGTCTTGGAATTGTGTTCACGTTATTAAGCATCACCCAAGGAATCACATGCTGAAAACGTGAATAGGATCTTTAGATATCTTGCTGGTACCATTGATCTTGGAATATGGTATCCCAAGAGAACTAATGAGGAGTTGATAGCATACTCAGATTCAGACCATGTGGTCTACAAGACTGATAGAAAGAGTACAAGTGGTCAGTGCCAGTTCCTTAAAGGTTCATTAGTATCCTAGTTCAGCAAGAAGCAATCAACAGTTTCACTATCCTCAACAGAAGCTGAATAATAGCTGCAGCTAGTTGTTGTGCTCAAGTACTGTGGATGAAACAGCAACTACAAGACTTGGGAATGAACTTCACAGAAATTCCCATACTTTATGACAACACTAGCACTATCAATTTGGCCAAGAACCCTGTGCATCACTCTCGGACAAAACATATCGATATACATCATCACTTCATCCGAGATCATGTGTAAAGAAAAGACATCAAATTGATCTTCATACCAACCCATCAACAAATAGTAGACATCTTCACTAAACCATTAGCCAGGGAGCAGTTCATGACCATTCGAAGAGAATTGGGAATGGTGAATCCCAATGAAATGTAAGTAATATTGATATACCATTGTTTTGATGATTGATTATACTAACTTAAGCATTGGAGTGTTTTTAGTAAGTTTTGCAGGTTTCTAAGTAAGTAGCAGAAACAAACCCAAAGAAGCAAAGCTCAGCAAATGGAGTCGTGAAAGAGAGCTACTCGAGTTGTGATCCAGAGCATGAAACTCGAGTCAGGGGAATGAGTAACTCAAGTTCCATCACTGCATGAGAAAACTGGAAAGGCAAACTTGGGTTATGGCATGGAAGTTGATGTCACTTGAGTTCTGGGATGTGGCAACTCGAGTTCAGGTGTGCATTTTGTTTTTCAGAGGCCTATAACTCGAGTCATGATAATGCACAACTCGAGTTCTGAGGCATTTGTTCATATGAGAGTCATGCAACTCGAGTCATGAGAAACCACAACTCGAGTTCTTGACTAATTATTTGTTGATTGCCTCGCGAAACTCGAGTCATGAGGAACCACAACTCAAGTGCCATAACTGAGAAATCAATTCTCACTTATTGAAACTCGAGTTATGGAGCCCACAACTTGAGTTCCATTACTCAGAAGCTATATTTCCCCTCTTATGTCATAACTCGAACCCTGACCTCTATTTTCGTAACTCGAATCTATTTCATTTTCAACCGTTACAACTGCTGGAAACCGTCACTACCTCTCAGGTATTACTAAACCGTCAAAACCCCTTAAATTCCCTTCATTATTATCTCCATTTCTGTGACATACCTTAACTGAACCCTTAGCTTCATTATATAATGATTTAGAATCAATGGGAAGCCTCAAATTGTTCAAAAGGTCAAACAATTTCACTTTGAAAACTTTCAAGTTTTTGAAAGTTACTATTCACTATATTTTGGACCAACTTTGAAAATTCATAACTAATTCCAGAAAAATTGAAATTGAGTGCTTGCAATTTCTATTTGAAGCTTGTAAGTTCCTTTATAAGGAAAAAATACTCATTGAGTCATTTTCTTGCCCAAATGATACATTTTAATTTGTGAAAAAGTACTGTTCATTTGGTCCTTTTTCTTTTTCCCAGGTTTTTCAGTGATTTTCTTCAAACTTTGGAACTTAATAACTTTCTGTAAAAAAACTCCAAATTCGGTGTTCTTTATCTTGTTTTGAAGCTTGCAATGTGAACTAATTTTCTGTAAAATTTCATCTCATTTGGAGTTCACTTCCTCTATTTTTCGACAGGCCAAAGTTAGGGGTTTGACCAACTTCACTTTGATAAAAAGTCACTTTTCATTTTCAAACTTCATCTTTTTGAAACCCTAACTCCTAATCCTTTTTGAACCATATTTGATCGTTCATTTAGGAGTTCTTGGCTATCACATATCATCCATACATGCATAGGTTTCACATCGCATATTACAAATCCATGCTCATGACAAATTCCTTGTTTTAACTTCGTAAACTTTCTCCTTACCCTTTCATGCACTTGTACCTAGAAATTGTTAATGGGGGAGGGTGAGATTCGAGGAATCCCAGTAGCAAACATTACAAACAATGCATGTAGGATGAATGCTAGTGCATGATATGCTTGCCTTACATAGGCTCATGTTCACATAATGAAATGCTGCGTGCTCAATGTTTTGTGAAATGTACTTATGGCCATAGTAAAAAACAAAAACAGAGCTTTATTCATTCATACATGCTTCACATAATCTAGCAAAGCACTGCAGCAAATCGATGCATAACATAAACATCACATACATATAAGTAAGTAAGTCACTACCTTTTAGACTTTACCTCCTCCTTTTGTACCTTGATCTTCTAACCTTAACTTTTTATTTTTCTCTTTATGGCCCTAGATAAACAATGACATTATTAAAGTCATGAAAAGTGAATGCCCAATGGGTCACATTAGCCCTAATGGCTTACTTTCACCCTTGGAGTCCCACAACTTACATTTGGTCACTTTCTTTCTTAAATTCGCATAGTAACCAAAAATGGTCTACATGTTGACTAAACTTTTAAAAATCATAATTAATGCTATATAACTCCAATTGGGGTGCTTCAAATTCCTACATGAAGCTCTTTCAGTATAATTTCATATAAAAATACTCAATTCTGGCCATCACAGCCATATCATTCCCAGAATTTCGTCAAATACAAACTGTTCCAGATTTCATTCCAGAAACAAGACACAATTTCAAAAATTCATATCTCCCAGCACACAAATCCAATTAACTAGGATGACCTATCAAATTAAAGCTTGATAAGTCTACTTTAATTATGGAAAGGTTCATGGTCATTGGACAACATTTGGCCACACAAAATCACTCTACAATTACACTACCTCTGGAAAACGAATTTCACAGCACTTACTCTTTAACTTCCAAAAATTCCAAATTCATATACAAGCATATAAAATTCATGAACACTTATATACCTACACAAAAACTCATTTTGGATCCATTGGAGGCATCAAAATTATCAAAATAATTCATCTTCATTAGATTCCAGACCAGACCGAAACAGCACACACATATTCAACAATATGAATTTTTCAACTTCCATCACTTCTACCACTTGATTCATGTTTCCAAACTCTCACTCATGCATGGGAAAACATGATTTTAACTCTTCTATATCAAATGGAAATTTGGACAGAACCTCCCCTATTTTCTCATGATTTTCCAAATTTACATAAGTCACAAAACAACTTCAACAACAACCACAACATCATCAATATGCTTCTTTCATCAAGAG